>APFE031684775.1:0-58342 GCA_000404065.3 Pinus taeda
ATCCTCCCACTCCATTTTTATCTCTATAAACATTGTGTCATGCATTTCAAAGTTTACACAATTAGCTTATGTGACCAATATTATTCTTCAAGCCCGCCTCCTCAATAGTTGAGCTACTATCTAACATTCTAGCAACCACTTGTCTTGTTCATATGCACATCTTCCAGGTCTACTTTTCAGTTACCTGTCTCCACTCTGGTAACTCATTTTATCATTTTTCCATTTATAGTCCAAAATTTCATTTGACAAAATTCATCCCAAGGGAAAAACAATTTCAGAAGTTTCAAATCCTCTAATTCCTCCACAGATTGATTTACACCATACTCCATTAGTTGACAAGGATTGCAAAATCATTGAGACTTCTTCTCAATTTGATTTATTTGAAATTTATTGCTGGTGGGAAGAGCAACTAATTGACCAGAGTGATGAAAGTGGGCTCTGGGAATACCAATTACCCCACTATATTTTTCCACAAATACACAGAGCTCCAGCGTTTGTGAGAAAATGCCATGAATCCTATGATCCCAGCCAAGGATCCATTATCTCATCTACTAGAGAAATCCTCTATCCCATTAATGTTGATTCAGTTGAGAAAATGTTGTATGCCCCTGCAACTATACCAACTCATCCTTTTTCCCATGAAAACCTGATAGAATCTTATAGCAAACTGGACTTTACCAATAGATCCCAGACCCTGGAATTGTTTTTAGCAATTGGTAGTCCTCTATCAAAGAGAAATCACCCTTATGATTCATTTATGTTTCTTGATAGAGCTATGCATATTACTACTATCCTATCCTATTTTCTTGGTTATTACTCTAATCAATCTATCAATGAATCCATCCTTGGTTTCTTATCCATGTTTCCTTCTGAATCTAAGCCTACTATTATTTATGATTTCAGTGATTTCATAGCTGAAACCATACATGAGCAGTTTATCAAATTTAACACTGAAGAAGTATTCAAGAATGCTTCAGTACTTGTGTATCTTTTTATATATTTTGAGGGAGACAAATTCCCATTTCCTTTGTAGAAACTCGATGAAGAAGGACAACAATCAATGATTTTCTCAACTTCAATGGGGATGAAGGAGAAAGAAGAATTCACATACAAGCAGTTCATAGAACTATTCATTCACCCTACCCTCAGCCTTATGAGTAGCAATCCATTACCAAGGATCAGTGAGGAGATTGTAAAAGAACTTTAGTTCATAGATCAAGTTGCAATAGGAAATTGGTATTGATACCAAAACTACACGAAAATCAGGGTTTTTCGCTGTGAGATTTTTCCCTAGAAACTACCTAAGTGCCTCCTTGCTAGAATCTTTTCACTGGCGTACTTGAGGCAAAGATTGAATGTAGATGAATTAAATTTTGTAGCTACTAAAAATAAATCACAATTCGAGCTTAAAGCTCAAGTTGGCCCCTTCATTTGTAATACCAGGATAGTAGGGGAGGAAGTTGATAAGATGTTAAAAGAAATGGAATTTTCTCTCAGTTTCTCTTGGTCATATGACCCATTGGGAGTCATCTCCAAACACAGGGTGGAAAATAAGTTCACGCCATATCATCATACAACTAGATTTGAGATAGAAAAGTTCAAGATATAGTTGGAATGGACATAGAATACCCTCCAGGAGGCTAAGGAATAGGTAGTCTCAACATCAAATATGAAAATTCCAATTTCACAAGAAAAGACAAACAAGAGAGGGAGGGAAGAACAATATTCACTTGCAACAGAGGCAACAAGCCAAGGCCTCAAGTTTTTTCACAAGAAAAAGAAACAAAGGGTCTTTATGAATATTGGCTCACAGTCTGGTGAACAGTCTATACAATCTCCAACTCAATCTACCACTTCTCATGAACAGTAGATAGTCCAGATTCTTGGGGGCATTCCAGAGAATAAGGAGGAAGACTTCTTCATTGTCTTTAGTGAAATCAAAATAAAGAATGAAGAATTGAAGTTAAATACTTACACCCAGTTCTGGAAACATACTTCTTTTGATTTTAATGTCTAGGATGTGCCTCCAATTGATCAAATTGAGATGCACAAACAGACTGAGCAGGTGATTGTTTCAACCTTGACAAACACTGTTGTGAGTTTGTCAAAAAAGTAGGTCACATTGGCCAACACTCAGTCGCAATTAAAGTTGGAGAAGGTCTCCTCATTAGCAAAAGATACCAAGATTCAATCCTTGGAAAATCTAGTGCTAAGGATGGGATATGATCCCTCAAACAAAAATTCTGCAGAGGAGCTCATTAAGAAAAAGAAAAATAAGTTTGCAGCATTAAAGAAATAGCTGAAACTACCAACATTTGAGGATCTAATCGCCAAAAAAATCAAGGAGACAGAGACTCAAAATTCAAATGTGATGAAGCTCTTCATATAACAGAATTCGCAAATAAAACAAATCAAGGAGCAGATGGAGAAATTGGTTAAGGAGAAGGAGGAAGCTATTAGGAACATTCAAACTTCAATGGATGTAGTTTCTCTTGTAGTAGTTCCCATCACTAGACTTTCTACCACAACCACTACATTAGCAACTGGTACAACAAAAGGAGTTGGATACCTTACTGAAGCTATTCAAAACCTGTCTATTCAAATAGGAGAAATCAATAAACTAAAGGATGAACACAAAGAATTATGGCTTATGAAGTCTATATCAGACACTTCACACACAATTGAAACAAACAGACTCAAAGGCCAAGTGGAAGTGTTGAAGAAAGAACTCACAGATTCCTTCATAGGAAACAAGTTGGGTTTAACAAAGAAATTCTGTGGGGGGGAATTATAGAAGCAATCAAGGAGATTTTCCCCTCCATTAAGATAATATTCAATCAAAAAAAGCTTAAGAAGCAGTGGAATCCATAACTAGGGAGCTGGAGGATATTCTAGAGATTGCCTCTAATATAATCAAATTTCTGAATTCCAACGATTATTATGAGCTTGAAGAGTTAAGGACAAGTGACAGAACTACAACAATATTAGAGATAAAGAAGATTATCACTAACACAAATGTCATCCTTCAGCTACAAGAAAAGTGCAACAATCTTAAAAACATAGTTCAGATATTTTTCAGCAAGATTGAACCTTTGGTCACCAAAGGTTTACCTTCTATGATGGCTTTTAATGAAAAATTGATGCCAATTGAGGATTATGTGAAGAAATTAACAGAGGTGGGCACCCATGCAGCTTCAATGGTCAATATCAAATGAGCAACAACACTAGATATCATAGTAAAGACACTTAGGGATTCTTTCTTCATCTTGGATGAAATCAAGCATATATTTTTGGTAAAACCCATTTTACCAAATATACTGAGATGGATGAAATCTACAGGAGGGTAACAAATATTTCTATCCCAAATAAGAAACGCTAGAAAGAATTCACAGATTTACTTGATTAAGGATAATTGAATAGTATTCGGTTTTTTAGGGAATAGTCAACCAGCTCCAACCATCTTTCAACTTTTTCAGTAATAGTCATCAAATAGCATAGCACCAAAGTAGTGCCAGATCATTATACAGTTTCATTTTTTATTGTGTAAATAACTTATTTTTGTAAAAGTAGTTCAGGATATTTTTCGTCCTACTGTTGTATAAATAACTCTCTTCATGACTTATTCAGGGTTGCACCCTCGAAGAAGCATTTCTAGACATCTAATGTAGTTAATCTTTCTGGATCATTAATACAAGGCAAAGGATTCTGAATTCTGTTTTACACAATTTTTCTTTCCTATAAGTTTTTCCAGTGCCATTCATTATGTTTTTTCTTGATATACTTGTGTCTTGCAAATATAACTAGGTAGGGATAATTGTATTTCAATTTATTCCTATAAGCTTTCTGAAGTGATAATCTATAAAGAGAATGAATTAATGGACTGATTTTTTAATTAATTCCCTCAAAATTAATAAATCATCAACATCTTTTGTAAGCTCATGTGTATTTTCTCAAACCTTTAAACATAGTTTAAAGTTTTTCATACTTATGATTATTTAGCTTTCAATTTGAAAATTGTGGCAATCATATTACTTTTCTGTTTCTACTCATCATCTTAAAATCTATTTCATTGTGTAAATATTTATAGCAAACCTTTTATGAGATAATGATATTATTCAAGAGGCTAGGCACATAAATTCTATATCTGTTTCATCCATTGGTCTCCCAAATTAAAATAAGACCCCCAAAACATTTATTTTAGATGCTATACCATAATAGCTTACCATTATTATCTTAGAGATACAACAGGCCTGCCCAATTGATGAATAACACCCACCATCCACTTCTACAGTTTCACCTCGGTTGCAGGATGCCTCCCCCCATACCACTTTTCACTTTGCGACCTTTTTTGACGCAATCCCTATAGGAACCTGCATAGCCACAAACAAAATGGAAGTTGACTCAACTATCGATTCCACTCAGTCGTTGAATGGGGGTGAAGGAAAAATAATGTTCAAACCTCCCTGGTATCTCTATTTCTAGGAATGGGTCCACTCTCAGTCAACGAACCAATCATTTCACAACCACAATAAACTACTATTGAACTGTTTGAAGTTGCATTTCATTTAAATTTCCCTGCTCTTTTAGAACCAATCATTCTCCCTTCCCCTCACTAGTTTCTTGAGTCAATCCAGCCTATAACTTCCCCCCAAGGCCACTCAGAAAAATCCATTGCTAGTGGCCAACCTCTACAAAGCAATTTCCTAGACCCATCAACAATGCAACCAAAGAACCTTCAACACTAGTCCTCTACACAATTGTTTGGATTTATCCAATAGGAAACTCAGAGGGTTGATCAGATCCAAAATGACTTGGTTACCGAGCATGAGCAGTAGAAGCAACAAATCATTGCTATCATGGCAGAGCAAGATCAACTCTTAGAAACCAATCAACAGCTACGAGTGTAGTTCGACTAGGTGATGTCAAAGTTGAGAGCACTTTGGCCAACGGTGGCCGATTTGGTAATTGACGTGCCTGAGGATTTTGAATCCATCACTTTGATTGACTGTTGTGACCATATTCAAATAACATGCACAAAACTTGTGGCCACCAACAAGGAACTGAAGAAGAGATTAGACACGGCCAGAGAAGCACTTTCCGATCCAACTACAAGCCACATCACAGAAATAGAGAAGAAACTCAACATTGTCATTGCCCTAAAACTTGTGCTAACTGATGCCCTGGTAGATGGGTATGTGCTACTAGAGAAATTCAATGATTGGTCAGGAAACTTGGCCATCAATAACCAACCAGTATATCCACTCCGCCAAAAACTCCAACAACACATTATTGACAATAAGAACTGCAAGGATAAAGGCCAACCACAAGAAATTGATGATGAGATCACCTCTCTCGAGGCCAGAATACAACAGATTCAGGAGGAATTAGTTATAACAAAGAAGAAAATCTGGGACCTAAGGCCCCTGTTCCTTAAACAGGTTAGATCATTATGAGAGGTATATGATGATGTCGAAGAATAGTGGAACACACTGCAAAACACCCCGCCAGAGCAGTCAAACTCCATATCAGTGACCGAGTTTCTCCAACAAGAAGAAATCATTACAGGAATCAAGAAGATGACATTGGAAGATTATAACTGCTTCTACCAGGCAATGAATGTCGTAGTACTAAACTTGGGGCCTTCGTTTGGAAAATAAGGGTAGGGTGTAGTAGAAACAACAGGACCAACACAACAAGGGGAAGAAGTAGCAGTGTCATAAGAGGAGAAATCAGGAAAGCAAAAACCAATGATGACAGAGACCCTGCCAAGAACAGCTACAGATCCAACAACAATGGAAATAGATTGACTCGGGGATGAGTCAAAGGAATATTGTTGGTGCCTGTTGGGGCTTTCATTTTGAATTTTGAGTATTGGAAGGAAGAAAAGTCAAGAATAGGTGGTGGAGAGAATGTTTGCGGCTGTGGAGCTGATAGCCAAAGGAAAGGGATAGGAATGGGGAGTGAGCGTACAGCTGCAGCAAGGTGGCCGAAGAAGACAGAAGCAACCAAGTAGGGGATATAGTTGAGGGTGAAGTCAGCCAAATGGAACTGGTAGTGGGAATGAAAAATAAAGGATAAAATGCAAGAGAGAACATGGGAGAGGGTTGGTGATGAAGTGGGTGAGCTCGCATAGGATCACGAGAGCCAAATAAGTTGCACAAGAGCTAGGACCATCCTCAGCTCTACTTATGTGCATTCTTATTAGTTATATTATATGAAAGTATTCTTTGTATATTTGATGAACTGTCCTCGAGCATTTTTTATTATGTCATGTACTCTTTTATATTCCAAGTAATGAAGGAATTAGTTTGGGTCCCATATTGTATTTATGTGTTCATTATGGGTTCTTTACAATTTTAAATGAATTATTAACAACTAAATAACTTCCTATGATGATATGCATGGGATGAAAATCTTAGATAATTCAACGGATTTAGTGTGATGAGATATTGTTTCATGTTGTTTACATTCCCTCGATACCCCTCCCAGCTCCATCTAACTTTAGTCATAACACACCTCAGGTGAGACTCCTTGCCTAATGTCAGTGTTTTCCTAGACTATGGCAGAGCCTTGTCGGCCCACTGAGCCCAAACCCAGGGTCTCTTCCCTATCATCATTTTCGTGCCAACAATTATGACCTAGCACAATACCCTTAGTAAGCATCATTCTATATTTTTCATTGCTATGGCAAGGTTAGTCTCTTGACATCTAATTAAGACTTTCTATAGGTTGTCTAAAGCTTGTTGAAAATATTTCCCATATACTGTGAAGTTATCCATATGGACTTTGACACAGTCTTGGGTTAGATCTTAAAAAATAGCAAGGAAAACCCTTTGGAAGGTGGTAGGGGCATTACATAATCCAAAAGGAAGAACCCTATAAGTAAAAGTACCCCATGGACAAGTACAGGTGGTATATTCTTGGTCTTAAGGTGCAATTTAGACTTGGTTATAGCCGCTAAATCCATCTTGGAAGGAAAAATATTTCTTCCAAGTCAAGTTATCCAATACCTGATAAATGAAATGAAATGGAAATATTCTCTAAAGGTGGCCTTATTCAGTTCCCTAAAATCCACTTAAATCTTCCATTTACCATTTTTCTTAGGTATGATGACTAGTGGTGACACCCACTTTCTATCATAGATAGGGAAAATTAAGTTAGCATTTAAGAGTTTTTGAAGCTCTTCTTTCACTATTTCTTTTAGGGTTGGGTTCATTCTCCTTTGAGTTTTCCTTAATAGTGTAATTTCATCATTTGTATAGATATGGTGTATGAAAGTATCTGGGTGAATTCCTTTTATATTAGAGAACTTCCATGTGAAAGCACCACATTTCATTTTAATCATTTGGGTCAGTTGTTCTTGTTGTTCTAACCCTAGACCAAAATTAATGTATAGATACTTTTGAGGAAAAATTTCAACATCATGGGAAGATGACTCCTTTCTTTCATTTATTGTTGTTGTTGTAAACAATGAGGTAGAAGGATGACATGTTTCCTAAAATTGAAAATTGAAAATATGCTCATATTCTTGGAAAGATTGTGGGAAACAATACATCTCATTGTGGCTAAGAAAAAATTTAAAGCTCAATCCTTGGTTTATTATTGAAGACTTTTAAACTACTCAATTGTTAACAATGGTCAAGTACATTCCTCTTCTCCATATGGGCTTTCTAACCACAGAGGAAATTTCGTAGTAGATTGGGTAGGAGGAAATAAAATAATATTTTAAATTTGACATCTGTTAGAAATTGTCATCTCTCCAGACCTACATCTAATGAAGGCATCAATAGTAGCAATCTGAGGTCAACCTAGTACTACTGGATGTCCATGTTTAAAATATTTTGGATGGATCACAAAAAAATCTACCAGATATTCCTAGGAAGCTAGTATAATTCTTATGTCATATAGGCTTCCTGTAGGTTTAAGAATAGATTTGTCTAGTAATTCCAATAAACTTTGAGTGGGCCTTAAGCCTTCTAGCTACAACTTTTTCATAATATCCGAAGTCTTGACATTTATTGTTGAACCTAGATCAATAAGGGTGTTTGGTAAAGATATATTGTTGATCTATATGGTCACTACCATGTTTCCAGGATCAACATATTTAAAAGGAATCCCTAACATAGTTTATGATAATTGTTTCCTAGATTTTTAATGCAAAGGTCCCTTAAAATCTTGGCATAAATGGGAATATCCTTGATGGCTTTCCACAAGGGTATCCTTATACAGACATTTCGTAGTTCACCCTCTAAGTCATATTTTGGTGGCACCTTAGATTTTTTAACAAGAAACCTTTATGGGTAAGGTGGCTGAGTAATCTCTTGAGATAGTTCAGGTGGTGTAGTAAAATTGATTACTCGTTCAGGAGGGTTTTTCCTTCAACAAGAGGAAAATATTCCTCTTCATTATTAGAAGGTGAATTTGTTACATGTTCTTCTTGAATAATGACTACAGGTCCTATTTCGTATAATATCTTTCCAGATCTTAACCGAATTTCATTGATTGGAACTGAAGTGATGGTATAAGTAGGGGAGGTTTGTATCTCTGCATTCTACATAGATTTTGTTGGTTTATTATGAGGATTTGGAATAGGTTGTTCAAGAAATTGAGTTGGTCAAGGGGGATTTGGATTCAGTGGTACTTTTTTTGACCCAGATTCATGGGTAGAGCAAGTTGTTGTGGGTTTAGGTTCATAGGAAACTTCTATTGAGGAAGGGATTCATGGGCAAAGCAGGCTTCTGTGAATTTGGATTCATGAGAATTTGTTGTTTTTGTTGTTGGAACAAAGGTAAGAGGGGTGGACTAAACCATGGCAATAGTTGAGAAATGTTTGAGGGATATTTTGTATAGTTTGGATAAGATGGTGCTTGGTAAGGTTGTAGAGGCATGTGTCTATACATAGTTCCCCTCCAATGTTGTTTCTAAGAATTTCCTTGTACTGGTTGGGGTCCCCATTGAGAATAAAGAATCTAAGGGGCCCATTGCTATTGAGTGAGCTGCATGTGAGGATCTTGGGACATGGAGGGGTTTTGTTTCCTCCGTGGTCTCTTATAAGAATAGGATGATTTTTCTAGTTCTATCCCCCCTTTGGATATAGCTTGGAGTCCAAGTAATGGAGGACATTCTTCAGTTGAGTGCGTATTTGTGAAAATTTTACAAACCTCTAGGGTATTATAGGGACATTTTTTTCAAGATGTTTCTTCCTACAACAAGGGAAAAAGATAGCTAAAGTAGCATTTTACTATTCTTGCTTCCTTTTGTATTGATGGTATATAGTTGGTTACTAATGGTACTAAGGATATCAGTTTTAACATTATCCAACAGATTCCCTAATTATTTTTTAGTTACCCCAGTCGTGGTTAGTTTGACAGTTCTACTTGCAAGTTCTCTAGGACTTTTTCTAGGTTTGGCTTGACTACAGGAGTACGTTTTTCAATATTCAAAATTCTTGGAAAATGATTTTTGATAGACATCACCCAAACTCATAAGGTTAAGTACTTCTATATATCATCCCACACTCCTTTTAGAAAAATGGTCTTAATTGTGGTTAGGTTAAGAGCAACTTGTTTGGATTTTTGGTAATTGTAAAGAGTTCTTTCTCAATACTCTTCTAGGATTTCATCTTCATCTTGTTGCATTCTAAATATGTCATTCTAGGCATCCCTAGGTTTACAATAGTTTTGGTAATTATGATTTCATATCATCCCAAGATGTAATAGTATGCTCCCCTAGACTCATAAACCATCAATGCATAGTTTTTTAAGGTGGCTGGGAAAAGTTTCAATTTTTGAGAATTATCTGTATAATTATAACTTCTACACAATATATAAAATTTTAATAAAAATGAATCAGGGTCTTCGGATGTCATACCATTGAAATGAGGTAATGATGAAAAGGGAATTTTCTTCATATTGACCTTCTTGGTAATGTCAAGGATTGGAAATCTGAATATTTTTGTTTCATTATTTTCCAGGTTGTCGACTCTTCCTTCTTCTCCTTCCATTTTTGCTTCCCACACTTTAAGATTTCTGGTAGTGAGAGATGTCTCACTTGCAGAAGATGATGGTCTAGTCACTGGATTATCTGCAACATTCCAAGGTATTGTCTCTACTGTAGTCTGAACTTCCTCTACCAATGTCTTTATTTATGTTGATGTCTCCTCTACTATTACCACTAGACCCTCCTCCTTTAGCTTTTTTCTTTCATAACGATTAGCATAATTAGTCAGGGTTACAAATTTAAGACCATATATATTTCCTTCATTTTTAGATGAAAGAAATCTACCTTTCCTATATGTAATTATTTTCAAAAAAACAAAATTATCAAAATTTAACTAATTACCAAAAGAGAGGAAAACTTACCTTTGGAGCAACCCCACCATAGTGGATGTACAAGTTCTTACCTCTCATCTTACCATCTTCTCTCCACCCTTAGGTCATCCTCAAAATTACTCATAATCCATGAAACAAATCTATCACTGTTTACAGGTCCCCGACAACGGCGACAAAAATGTAGGGAAAATTATATATATCTATATCATATCTATATCTATATCTATATCTATATATATATATAATATATAATATATATATATATATATATATATATATATATATATATATATAATAGTATATATTATATATATATATAATTACTTTCGTCACACAATTAATGAAAAGCCACACAATTCTCAAGTACTACAAATTGAATATTCTAAATCAGGTAACATGTTACTCCATTTATTGGCTCATGAAATAACAAGATGGATCTAACTTTGTTTCCTCCAACTATTACTCTTAATCAATTCAATGAATTTAAACAAGGCAGTAAAAATCAATACAGGAAATATGAGCCTTCACTAGTGGCACATGTTAGTGAATGATGAGATCTCAAGTTTTATCCTTCTTGTACTTCAAACAATCAGTCATTAAATCTACAACTCAAATAAAACTTGAACTAAGAAAGCATCACTCATAAAACAAAATTGGAAACACTAAACTATTTAATAACTTAAACAAAGGAAAACTTGCCTTGATGACTTCGGTGGGCCGTTATCGAGCTACCAAGGTAAGCTAAAGACTTAGAGAGATAAGAAGTAAAATAATACACTAATCTTAACAATTGTTGCTCATATTATTAATGAGAAAGAAGGATTGGAATATCAACATTACAAATCTCAAAGTGCTTTGTTTCTAACATAATCTCCCTTCTCGGATCTCTCTGAAGACTAAGAGAATAACTATTAACCATTCAAGAAAAATATTTTGATTAACCTAATCATTCGATAGACCTCTCTTTTATAAATAAGAGGGTCATTAAAATCAAAGTACATGAGATAATCATCAATCTATATAATGAAACTAAAATTACTTTTGTAACTTCGTCCTCATGACACGAAGTGCATGAGGACGAAGTGGATCTTGGATAACCAAGTAAAAGAGATGTATTCAGTAACTTCATTGGTTCGATCGTAGATTGTTTGTTGAAGCATTAAGTTTGGAGATGAAGTTTGGTACTAGAATTAGACAGCAGATATTGGTACTGGAATAGAACAGTGGAATATTGTTACCAAAATCGAACAGAGAATATGAGTACCAGAGTTAAACGATAGAACAATTGGAGCAATGGGTACCAGAATCAAGCAATAGAGAAATTTGGTATCAGAATCGAACAGTGGAATGATTGTGATGAGTGCATTAGCTGAAATCTTGGGCCACAAGTCAAGTGCCGGATGAGTACGTGTGTGGTGAGCATGGTCACTGAGAACGCAGTTATTGATGGAGTAATGGATATGTGCATAGGTGGTTGATGATTGACGGATTTCCAAACAAGTACTGGATGAAATATCAGATCACTGAGCTGCCTGAGTAATGGAATGTTGAATTGATAAAGTACCAGAATGTTGAACGAGTACTGGAGGAGTAGGAAATCTAGAGATCTATGTGAATCAATCAGAGAAATTAGAGAGTAAAAGATCAAATAATGATATTTTTACTATAATAAAACATAGAAATTGTATTTTTAGATAAATATTACCTCATGTAGACATCAGAAGGATAAAAGGGAATATACTTGGAGAAATTAAGCGAATAGTAGATAGATTTGAGGAAAAATAGGTCAAAAAGAGAGGTTAATTAGGGCATTGTAAGTGTACAAAGGGAGACCCAATAGGTAGGCATACCCATGCTCAAAACATAAGCTAACTTACATGTACAATGATCAAGAAGACATGTGCACTAATGAAAAAGCGTGGATAGATGATTGGATGCTTGTTTGTATGATCATGGTCATCATACATTGTGATCTTCCATTAATCTTGAAATCGCATCCTGGATAGATGGAACTAGATATGGGGTATTCTATCCCATTCATTTGATCGTCCAATGTACGATTCTAACCATGCAAATATAGAAGTTGAAGTTGAACATGCAAGACACCATCTGATTATTGCCCAATGATGTAAGGAATTAACAAACACGAGAGAAATCACTAAGGATGTTAATGGCTCTCAAGGTATAATAGTATAATCTGTATGGTGAGAATGAATGAGTTGAAGTCGAACAACACACATAATATATCAGTCAAAGGCCAATGATGAAAACATATTGCTGAGAGTGAGGAAGCTTGCCATTGATGTATACAAGTCCCAAGGTATTAAAATAAATGTTTCTAAGTCAACTTCTTAGATAATGAGTTGATTTTGATAGGAAGCAACCGTCACTGGGGGGCCATGATGTATTCCCCATCAATGACACAAAACATGTATCATGATCTGTGACATAATGAATTTAATGTGGAAATGGTTTAGGAATGAAAAACATGGAATGAATTCTTAAGAGTATTGTAGCATATATCAACTGAATGACTTCTCTTGAACACATTGATGATAGTAAATGGAGTTGGCATTATTGTCGCAAAATTGAAAATGGAGTCTCTAAAATGGTATGATGAACCAAAAGAAAAGAAGAATTTTCGAACCAGCATCCATAGAGATGAAGTGGAAGAGTGTCATGTTCAAGAGTGACTCACTACCATAAATAGGTGGAGTATGACATTATCCAAATTTCCCCAACCATTGTTGGTCAATACCTCTTTATATTTTAACAAGCCTGAGGAGGATAAGATATGCTTGATATGTAAGTTCATCCTTCACATGAATCCCTCCAAGTATATTTAATAGACCCTAAGAAGGAGTGGTTCAATCCTATCATGTTATATGAGTCCTACGTTGTTTCATGTTTTTATCCATCCAACAAAGTTCTAACTTGACATATTTTTCATGTTTAGAGATTTTGAAAAATAGGCAAAAAAGAAAATTGCAAAGGTTCCTTTTCGTAAATAGTCCCTTAAGTCTAAGAAGGTAGAAAACAATACTCAAGAGAACCTCTTAGCCATGTTAGAATAAGGTATTTCTTTTTTGTAATTAGTCTATCTCAGTCTGGAAAATGGTTAAACTTATACTGAGTAGAAATATTTTCATTTACTTTCACGAGCTCGAAAAGACAAGTGCTTAACAATATTTCCATGTTTAGGGAGTCTAAAAAGAGTTAAAAGAGGACTCCTCCTAAAAGAATGAGTGGTATAAATGGTATAAACTGGTTTCGGACACGATGGAGTTTCTTAAAACATGCAAAGGTGAAGAGGCTAGCTAATAAGACCATTCATTGCAACAGTTCCTTGGGAAAGGGTAAAACAACCAAGTGAAAGCATATGATTAGCCAAGGAGATGGTGACGATGGAAAGAGAAAACCAAGGGTCATCTACCATAAATAGGCTGATAAAAAATGGGAATCATGTGGCATAAAATGAGAATGGTTTCATTTACACAAGATGAAACATGGGAAACCATGCTTGAAATTCGTTTAATTTTTTGACATGTTTGAAACATGAGAGAAAATATGCTTGAGAGTGGTTTCATTTTTACACAAGCTTCAAACAAAGAAAAAAAAATGCTTGAAATAAGTTTGCATGCCCCCAACATAATGACTAAATTCGAGGTGCATGCCCCCAATCTTCATTTCATGCACCTAAGTAGGCTACTGGTTACTAAGAGGCAAGTGGAATGAAGGTTCATTTACGAGATGAAGTCAAAGACCCGACTGGGAATTTACGAGATCTAAACAAAGACTCGAATTTGAAGGGGATAGGTTTCATTTTTTAATGATCTTGACAAATGAAAAGAACTATGATCATAGACCTTATTTCATTTTTTAATGATATTGATACAAGAAAAGGAACTTTGCTTCGAGGATCTTGTTTCATGTTTTAATGAGCTTGATACAAAACAAGGAACTCTACTGAAAGGACCTTGTTGTATTTTTTAAGGAGCTTGACACAAGGAAACGAACTCTACTCCAAGACCCGATCATGATCCCCAAAAGGCCATGGCTTCTAAGAGGTTCTCATCAGATGGGAGAATAACACTCTGAAAGATATCAATGGATCCAATGGAAAGATCATATTCCAATTCCCCCACTAAATGATACACTACATCACCTACTAGGTCATTAGTAGACGCAGGCATGGAATAAATGGCAACATAATTAACCTTTGATGGGGAAGATACCACTTGCATATAAGTACCATTTATAGAAGTTGGCTGATTGGGAGTCAAATTAGAACCAACGAATGAAAGTTGTTCAATGGTCACGATTCTTCCTTCATGCAGTTAACACATAACACGAAAGAGTGAAGAGACAAGAGATCCCATGACATAAACATATTCATGCCCAAGGAGTAAATTAAAATAAAAGGGGCCTTGGAATACCATCACATCGATAAATACAATATTTCCTCTCAAAATAATAGGTAACTGAGGAAGGATCCCTAATAGTTTATTGGTTCCTCTGTTAAAAGGCAACTGAGACACACCTTTTTCTATGAATATTCTAGGTGTAGGTTTTAATCCTGTACAGAAATTACCTGCATACGAATTCTAAAACACAAAGAATAAATAGTGTGAGAGCATAACACATAAAACACATATACACAGAGATTTCCCCTGGATCCCAAAACTAGGACTACCAGCTTGATTTTTCATTATGTTCCTTTCAATGTTATAATACATATTTATACATGCTAAGCAATCAATATACCATGGACTGAAAACCATCGCGTCTAAAAAACATGTCTGAAAATCATGCACCAAACATAGGTGGTTCTACCCAACTAACATAGGGTCCAAAACCAAAATTTTCCAAGGTGCTACCCTGGACCCCATAAAGTGGGGTTATGGGTATGCCTCAAACCCCCTGTGACCCCCCCCCTTTACACAATCGATGCAAGGAAGTGGGGCTCTGCCCCCCTTCTAACCCCCCAGTTAACTACGTGGGCTAGTCATGGAAATAATATAACACAACCCACCACCAGGTATGGGCACCTTATAATCCTACACTATGATATAAAAGGGCACGTAAGGAGGAAGGCAATATCTTGCTAGTTGAATCCAATCAAAGGAAGTGACTATACTACTTCGAGGGGGTGTTGTGGGAATGGGAGAACGACCCCCTTGTGCTATTAGAATAGGAGAAATGATCATGTTTGTTGTAGGAACAAGAGGATTCCCCCCTAGTGTTGTGGAAAAGGGATGATTGTCCTCTAGTTCATTGGAATATGAAGAAATGAGATGAACTTGAGTGGTATTAAGTTCACTCTCTATGGGAAAGGTGTGATCAATGGAAGGTGGATTTGAGTCAACCATTTTGTCAACTAAGGGTTGGTTGGGAACATACTCATGGGATTCACATTTAGAGAGAGTGGGATTGATTAGAGACATATTCTTATCAATCACTTCCTCAACTAGTGGATTATTAGGGAAAAGCTTCTGGTAGCTAGTCGGAAGTTGCAGTTGGGAAGGTGTACAGTCTTCCAACACTTTTGAGGCTTCATCCAAATAATAAAAAGGTGAATAAGATGGTTCCCTTCACATAAAGGGAAACTTAACTTTACCATTTTTCTATGGACCTTACTATGACTAGTTGAAGTTTTATCACCAATAGGATCTCCAGAGGTTGATGAAATAGGGTGATGTGAGCTCGTGGAATGCACTTCTAATGCCTTGGAAATACCAAGACAATCTCTAATAAGGTGGTTACCCTTACAAAGAATGCAAGGGAATTTAATGTTTTTAGGGCTAATTGGAAGATTTGTCAATACTAGTTGCATTGGTACCAATGGTTGCGTGGTTTCCCCCTTCCTTATTTTGCTTCTTCTTCTTCTTCTTCTTCGCCTCCTGGTTATTAGAATCAAGAACATCACTAGGAAAGGAGGAAGAAAGGGAGGAAGAAAAAATAGGTGAAGAAGGAAAAGGATTGAATTTAGGATTAGCTTGAGGATGATGTTGCTCAATGGAGGAGAACTTCGTTGAAGAGAAGTTTGGACATTCAGAGTCATAGCAGTCAAAAACAACCAAACTAGAAAACCAATGGTAAATCTTGGAAGTGACAATGTTTCCTTATAAGGAGCTCCAATATTTCCAAAAGAAGGAAAATGACCAGGATTCTCGTTAAAGGGGTTTCATTAATTCGTAGACTTAAGAACTGTTTCCATTAGTCTCAACCTAAGATCCATAAGGAGTTGTTCCATAGGAAGGACATTGTTCCATGGAAAATTAATTTATTTTAGGAATTAACAACACAAATAAATAAAAAATGGGTAGCTAGGCAAAAGGGTCTACCAAGAAACCATGAACTACAATATACCACCTTGGAAAACCAAGGATTTATGTAAGACCATGAAATTTCCATGGATGTTGTGTTCGATGTATCACAATATACAAGGTGATCGACTCAGTTACCTATGGTGGGAAAATAACCTATAGGGGACTTCCAAAATATATACATAGAGGTACATGGAAATGAAATCTATAGTAGTTTTGTCTAATGCATAGTTCTTCGATTATAATGTTCCCATATACTTATCATGCATGGAGCACCATCTGATATATCCTAAGCTACATGAAGAATGGTCCAATACACTTATGTACGTGGGATGGGATATCCCCCCCAAAATGAAATGCTGGAAAGAAAGGAAAGATCCTACATTTGAATACATCTGAACATGTCTCTATCCTAGACCTCTATGTGTGTCATTAAGTTTCAAATTTTCCTTAGCTTAATTGAGATGAATATTAGAGTTTATCTTGAATTATGTTTTGATTTCAAGGCTCAAAAATCAATGTCACTTGTACACACTTATCATGCAACTAATATGATTAAAATAACTCTTTTCATTTTCCTTTTAACAATGAAATGCCTAACGAAGTAGGGGAATAAGAAATCAGTAAACAATGCAACAAACAAGTGATGCAAAAATTAATCTCCTCAACTTCACTATTCCAATCAAAATAAAATCCCTATATGCAATAGATGATGCATAAGATTTGTATTTTCAATTCCACTTAATTTTCAGATGAAAACTAATATATTTTCCTAATCAATGATAAAATAAAATATTTAGAATGATGAATAAAATACCAATTCCTTCAAAGAATGAGCAAGAAAGTAATCAATTTTCTAATGACCCGATGATAAGAACAAAGAAAAATCTAAAACACTTCTTGTTAAAGGCACTCAAAACAAAAATCAAACAAGATGAAGGATTTTGCGAGACCTAAACACACTCAGGGACAAAAGGAGGACCAAATAGAACCATGTTAATTAGAGAGAAAAACATGAAAAGGATTTTTTTTTTGCATGAAATAGGGATCAACACAAGTGCAAAGAGGCTACTAGTGCTCTGCAATGTAGGTATAGAGAAGGCCAGGGTGTTTTGAAGTGCGGGTAAAGAGGAATTAGAGTAGGTGAAACAAAGGACAAGGTTCTCTCCAGAGTAGGTAGGAAGTTATCCAGGGTGCTCTGCAAGACTCTTCCAGTGGACTAATGGTGCACTGATTAAGGAAGATATAGTTTTCGACGCAAAAAATAAAATGTAGCTCAATGAGAGGTCTTCCTAGGGTCAATTCAAACTGAAGCACTAGAGATCTATTCAAGAGGTGTTACAAGAGATAAAGTTAAGGAAACCACTAAGGGAATGAATCATTCCCCAATGAAGTCACCAATTTGTTATATGGGATCTACTACTACAGATAGAAGTATTTTCTCTAGACTTAGTGGTTTGGTATATAACAACATAAATCAAAGACTATAAATTTATTCTTAAAGGAATTGGAGAATTGAAATATTCTTAATTCTGATCTGTCGTAAGATCTTCTCTCCTATTTCCTTATGTTTCTGGGAAAACTAGTGTCTTTTCAATCTGCTAGTCCCACTAGGATTGGAAGCTATCCTAGAAACAAACAATCCAAGCAATTTGTGATTTCTTCTATGTATGATAGATAAGAGAGAAGCAAAGGGACCAACCTAGATCTTTTGCTTGACTCCTTGCTTGATTTCTCTCCTCCTTGACAGAGCTTGCAACTCTTCTCCTACTTGTCCCGCTTAGAGAATACTTGTAGAAACAAAGTAACACAACCCCATCAAAGCATCTCGATCTATGATATCATAAGCATTACAGAATCAGAAATACAATGAGCATATAATGGCATTACAAATAACAATATTCACAAATAAATGATTGTATGGAGGAAAACTCAAAGAACTTTATTAATAATAGAAGAGAGGATACAATCCAACTATCTAATCCAACATCATCCTCCCAGCATCAAAGCCCTCTTCACCTCAAGAAAAGCAATATCAACCAACAATACAATGTTCCTTCTCAAAGACAAACTATCAACACTTCCTTAAAAATTACAAAATTCTAGCCTCTAGATCTCTCATATGGGGGATCCACATATAGATGTCTGCAAGGGTGTGAGTCACCTCTGGGGTTTTGATTAGTGTCATTCCACTTTTTGTTCTTGGTTCCACTTGGAGATTTCTTGGATCTCTTACTCATCCCTCGGTGAATTCAGAGAGGCAAGTGTCATGGGAGAAGTTTCTAGAAGATTCCATGAGCATCCACTTAGCAAACTATCTCAGACATTTGTCCATTCTCACTCATCGCACCCCACAGAAGGCCTCTTTAGTATGCATCACACCTAGCTAGTGTAGGAGTCATTATGCATTTCATCTTGACAGTGGAGCAGTCAATATGGTCTACTTTTGGCCAGTTCTGAGTGGCTTTTCAGGTGGAACTTCTGGGGAATGATGTAATCAGTTGACCATGATCCTTTAGGATATGAAACAACACTTTTAGGGGTTAAAGAGCCCTTGTTTTATTTACATATAAGATTGCGGTTTTAGTGCCAAAATATGTCCATAATAGTTGCCCCCTAAAGCATGAAGTCATAAATCTTTTGATGTCGGGTGAAATGCTTTATCATGAGGATCCAAGGTATTCGACCTGGAAGGTGACTTGTATAAGATAAAATACAATATATCATCAAAATATAATTTTCCATGATCTAGCTGAGGCGAGTATTCCCATGCTCAGCTTTATTAATTCATTTTCTTGTACATAGAATAGATAATCATCCGCAATTGCAGACTAGTGATTTTTTATATGTAGAGTCATCATCCCTTATCTTGGATGATCATTTGTGTAGGTTCTCTGTACATTTGATGACTTTATATTCATGAATATATTGCAACCCGGATGGATGAAACTAGATCCAGGGTCTTCAAACTCGTCTAATCTTCATCTGATGTACAAGTCGATCCATGTGAAAAGATGTCCTGAAGTCAATCATGGATAGACATCGCCTGATTACTAGCCAATAATGTAAGTTGTTAACAGACGTGAGAGGAATCACCGATAATGATAATGACCCTCAAGGTACTATAGTACAATTCACATGGTTTGAATATATGATCTAATGTCGAACACCACGCAAAATCTTTCGGTCGAAGGCCATTGACGTAAACCTATCACCGAAAGTGAGAAACTTGCCATTGAGGCATGCAAGCTTCAAAGTACTGAAAGGGTTGTTTCTAAGTCAACTTCTTGGGTAATGAACTGATGTTGACAAGAAGTGACCCATTGTAGGAGGGCCTTAATGTATCCCACATCAATGACACAAAACGATGTAAATGATTTTCTGGAGGTGAAAAACGATCTGATGATACAAGGTTCAGGAATAGCGGTCATGAAAAATGGAGGGTGAAGGTACTGCAGTGGATGAGGCATTAACTAGATGGTGAATTCTCTAAATGACTTCCCTTGAACATATTGGCAACACTGAAATGGATTGGTAGCATTGGTGACACTAAAATGGATTGGTAGCATTAACCCCAAAAGATGGATGGTATGGGAGACCAATGGTGATATGACTGATGAATGGAATAACCCAACCTGACTCAATAATGGTGATGGAGTGAAAGTGTCATGTTCAAGAGCGACTTGCTACCAATAAAATTCTTTAAGTTTTCTTCCCTTTTTCCCCAATTATTGTTGACCAGTACCTCTTTATTTTTGTCAAGCTTGAGGAGGATAACATATGATTGTTCTATAATTTTCCCTTCGGGCAAACCTGTCGCTATGTTTTATTGAGCCTAACAACAGTGAAACTCGTTCTTGTCTGGGTGGACAAGTTTTTTTCTATTTTTTTAACGAGTTTAATGACAAGGATAACTCAGTCCTTTTCATGTTTAGAGATTTTGAAAAGGGATGAAAAGGAAACTCTAGTAGTTATTTTTCGTAGCATAATCCCTTAAGTTTGAGAAAGGATAAATAATACGAAAGGGATGATTTTTCGATAACTTTAGTGAGCTGAAAGGACAAGCACTTAAACTTTTTTGTGAGATAATCCCTCAGGCCCGAAAAGAATTAAAATATACAGGAGGGATGGCACTTCCAATCACTTTAGCGAGCTGGAGAGGCCAATAGCTTGAAAATCTTTTCATATTTAATGAGTCTGAAAAGAGTTTAAAGTAGACTCGTTTTTTGAGGAACGAGTGGTGTTTAGGGTAGATACTAGTTCTAGGTAAGCTTGGAGCTTCTCAAAACATGGTGATGTGAAGAGGGTGGCTAACAGGACCACTTGTCGTAGTTGTTCCTCAAAAAGGTAAACAATCAAGTGGAAGTGTTTGATCACCAAAATGATGAAGGTGATGGCAGGAACACAACCAAGGCTCAAAAGGCTGATATTATGGCAATCACAATAGGTTCTTTACTGAAGGTGGGTTCATTTTAATGAGCTTGAACTCTGGGAGAACATATGCTCAGTGGTAGGTTTATTTTTTAACGAGCTTTAACCATGTGATAACATTGCCCATTTTGTGGTCAAAATGTTTAATTCACTATTTAGCACATCATATTCTTTCATCGGTTGTTCAACCTACTCAATCACTGCATCAAACTGATTAGAAATACGTATATATGTATGAAAAATGGGTTAAAACTAACATTTTGCTTGAAGTACGTGAATTGTAATCATAAAAGTAGTTTCACCTTTCATTTTCATCATTCTGTTTCAAATTTGGGATTTGGAGCTCTGGAGTGGATTTCCCCCTCAAATTACACCAATCATTTTTGAGAGATCCAGTGGACTATTCTATATGCCATCAGGACTAGGTAGGAGCTAACCCTGAGCTCTTCATTTTCATTCCATCCTTCTTTGGTTCTAAGCATGCTTTTTCACATTTCTAGGCCCTTGGGGTTTGAGGATCTCGTTCCCCAATCATTGCACCTTGCTAGTATCGAAAGGTACGATTGATACTGAGCTACCAACTGGTCAGTCAATATGCATCCCACCTTGCTCAAAGGTAGGGTGCAATGGGTGCAAAAGGGCATCTTTATACAGTGATTTTTCACCAAATTGTTTCCTTTTTTGCTCAAAGTTGGATCCTAATTCATCTTTTGTCCATGTTTCAGATATTTGTTGGATCAATATGGTCGTCATGTGGAGTGAACATGAACATGAAGAAGAGGACATGATTTCCTTACATGACTAGGGTACAGTTACTGCATTACGAAACTGTGGCTTTCTCAAATTCTTCTGCATATCTAGCATGAGGCAACAAATCAATTTGCTGCAATATTTTCTTGATTCTTGGGATCCGATCAACTAGGTATTCCAGATTAGAGGAAAATCTATTCCATTGACAGTCGAGAACATTTATTTTCTGATGGGGTTATCGAGGCGTGGGGCCCCTCTTTCACTATCAGGATCCGCCCATGGAGGCGAATCTGTGAGAGATTATATTCGTTAGTTCTGTAGAGATGGATATCAAGCTAGCAAAGATGGCAAGATCAATATCCAGGATGTCACCGATCATCCCTTGAGGACCATTTTATTTACCTTTTCTAGATTGGTTGGTAGTGTGGCTCTTCATTTGGAAAATAGATATTACATGCAGTACACCCTGGAATGCCTAGAACCAAAGGTGTTCAACTGGTGTGAGACAATACTTCCTGTCATAAAATAACAACTCTCCAAGGTAAAGAATGGAAGATCCAAGAATTTTGGCTATGGTTCCATATTGATTGCTTTTTACTTGGAGAGGATTCCACTGATGCAACCTCATAACATTTCACTGTGATTTCCAGCACCGAAGGACCCACGGATCCAGAGATGGGTTGATCTCATGGCTAGACATGCTGGTTAGTCACAAATTTCCTTCTTCGATGCCTTTTTCGAATGGTTTGACTGTCAGGAGACGGTCTTTGCAGAGCATCTATACGCCAGGATGGATTTCTGAGGTGACCCAGATTTGGCGTTACCAGTCGGTGAGAAGTGGAGTGATTTAGGTAAAAATTATTCGACCATATATTTGTTTATGATTTTTATAATGTTTTCTATGTTTTTAAATGTTATCAAGACTAATCGAGCTCTTGTGTGTGTACAGATATTGGGCTAGTGCGGCCAGTGGCACGCCCACGGGTGGCAGCTAACGTTCCAGCAGAAGAGGCTATAGGGAGGGTCATCCTTCACAATTTGAACATAGCAGAGACCCTGTTAGTGCTACAGGATCAGATCAAGGGCCTCACTCTTGGTATTCAGGATGTCAGGACCAACAAGTTACCTTTGAGGTTACAGCGCCACACTACTAGTGTGCGAATTCGATGGACCAAGCTCTTGCACATGATTTCACAGGCGGTGACATGTTATCACTAGCATCATTAGTCTAGGATGCTATTCTACATTCATTTTTTATCTACTGGGTCATATGACTGATTTTGTCTTGGACACAAAACATTTTTTAAAACTATAAGCAGTTATATATTTTTTATTTTCGGAGTTTTTTATTTCGGTTTAGTTATGCAATCCTGATGCAAATGTTAATGTGAAATGCTTTCTTTACAAATGCTGCAAATGTCTATCCAACACATAGTTTTCTAATGAATCAGTTAATGTGTTTAAGTTTCTGGAAATATGTTGATATTGAATGGAATCAAATTGTCTTTCCAAAATCCTATCTCTTAGGAACATATGATAAATAGCTGGGTTTTGAATGGAATAAATTCCAATAAGCTATAGGATGACGAGTTGCGAGTCTAGCCTGACAATAAGTTAGCGTATGCCATGAAAAATGGTATCGGAGAGAAGTTCAATTAACGCGCTATACTCAACAATGTTTTTCGTTAATTTACCAATACATATCCCCCTGAAACTCACTAACTCGTTGCTTGGAGCAAAAATGGCCCAGGCCATAGAAGATAGGTTCTGCATTCTACGACTAGCTTTGTTGGCATACTCAACAAATGGTTCCAAAATTTCTGCCATCTGCAACAAAAGTGAAGTGGATTACCTAACCAAAATGACAACTCTAAATGAAAACAAAAATGTAACAAAACAAAGAGATTACTATGCATAATCAAGCATAATAACATTTAAGATACAACCTATTTCGGGGTTGCGACAGTGGAATCCCATCATAATCGACTATCTCATAGGCTCCTTTTGTCAATAATCATTTGAAAATGTAGGGGCCCATCCATAATTGTTCTAACTTACCTGCTCCCAATTTATCAGAGTCCTGATCATTAAGAAAGACCAGGTCACCTTCTGAGAAGACACGAGGCTTGACATATTTGTCAAATATTTCCTTGACCGATTTCTTATGAGCTTCATTAGCCAGTGTGACATCATGATGGGTTTCATCCAAGTGGATTAGTTCCAAGAAACGAGCTTCTTCCTCTGAAGTTCCAGGAAGCAGATCAATGGTGAGCTTCAGAGATGAAATTTCGCATTGAATTGGTAAGACAGCTTCTAGACCATACACCAATTGAAAAGGTGTAAATCCAGTCGCATTTCTGACCAAAGTCCTATATGCCCACAGGGGTAAGTACAGGATTAAATGCCAATTTCGTTTGTTGACTCCAGTCATTCTCTGTAGGATGCGCTTAAGGACTTTGTTGATTGCCTCAACCTATTTGTTAGTTTGCGGATAATATGGAGTAGAACTATCGTGGGATAGTCCTAATTTTGTAGTCAGTTCAACCATCATGTGATTATGAAAATGCGATCCATGATTTATGACTATAACCTGTGGAACACCAAATCTAGAGACTACATGATTAAAAAAGAAAAGAGTAGTCGTTTCGCCACTGTTTTTTAATGCAGGCATTGCCTCAACCCATTTTATAAAATAGTCGATAGCAACTATAATATACCCATGCCCCTCAACTGCGGTGGGGATACATGTCATGAAATCTATGCCCCATTTAGCGAATGGCCCAACAACAACTACTGGAAGTAGTGGTGCAAGTGGTAATCTAGTTTTGCAATCAAAAACCTAACAAGCATGGCAACTTTTGACTTTAATTATGAAATCTTTGAATATAGTGGGCCAGAAGTAAACCACTTGTAATATCTTTTGTGTTGTAATGTAACCAGATAGATGTCCCCCACATGCACCTGAATGGCAGTCATTTAGGTCCTTTTCGGCCTCCTCATGCATGAGGCACTTTTGCGGAACTGTATTGACACCATGACGGTAAAGCGCATCACCGATGATCATGTTGTCTTTGGATTGGTATCGAATATGCTGTTGTTTAGAATGAGAGGTATTAGGCCTAAAAATTTGGGTTTGGAGATAGACCAGTATATCTCCATACCACGGATCGCTTGACGATATCAGAAGCAGAGTCTCATCCATGATTGGTGATTTAGATGTTAAATCGTTGGACGACGATGAGAGGTCTCAAAGTAACTCTACAAAAATGAGAGACCTCTTTGATTTGGATTTGGTGAATTCCAGATCCAAATCTTGAAAAATGGCTATCCATTCAGAATATTTTCCCCCTAGTAATTGACGCGACAGAATGTAGGTCATAGGGTTGCAATCTGACACAATGGTAGTTTTGTGAAAGAGAATATAGTGTCGAAATCTTTGTACCACTTAAATAGATGCTAAAGCTAGCTTTTCAACATATGAGTACTTGCTTTCTATATCATCTAGGTTGCGGCTTAAATAATATCCAGGATGTTATATTCCATTTTCTTCTTGCACTAAAACCATGGCAATGGTTGTATCTATAGTGGTGAGATGCAGGTTAAAGTCTTTTTGATAGTTAGGAGCGTACATTAATGATGCTTTTATTAGGGAACCTTTTAAAGCATGAAAGGAAGCTTGTGCAACCTGATACCAATGGAAGGGTACTCCTGTTTTCAAAGGATGCGTATAACCTTTAGCGATTTCGGCATAATGTGGAATGAACCTCCTCAGAAAGTTAGCTTTCCCTTGGAGTTTCAGAATCTGAAGAAAATTTGAAATGGAGGCATGTCAAGGATTGCCTGAACCTTAAATGGGTCGAGCCAAATTCTATCCTTAGAAACTACGAAACCAAGTAATCGACCAGAACCAACACAAAACACACACTTGTGTGGATTGAGTCGTATCTTGTAGTGTTGAAATATGGCTCTCAAATGTTGCAGATGATCAATTCGTTTTTGCGAATGAGTCAGTAGGTCATCGAGATACGGTTGAATGATGTGCTTGATGTAGTGGAAGGCATAGTTCATTGCCCTTTGAAAGGTTTCCCCTGCATTCTTCAAACCGAAAGGTAATTTACGGTACGCGAATGTGCCCCATGGACATATAAATGTAGTTTTTGACTGGTCGTGTGGACGGATATTGATTTGATTGTATCCGGAAAATCCATCCATGAACGAAAAGATTTTGCATCTAGCACATTCATCAATTATCTAGCCAATGAAGGGTGTAGGGTAGTTGTCTTTACCCAATCAGTTAGAGGAACAGGGTAAATGAAACTAGCATGTAGAATTTTGTCAACTTCTGCCTTAATGGCAGCGGCTTTCTTCGGGTGAACAGGTCGAAGTCGTTGTCACACTAGTTTGACATCTAGATACATATTGATTTCATGTTCAATGATTGTTGAGTCAATTCCTGGCATTTCTTCATATGACCATGCAAAGACATCTTTGAATTTGCGAAATAGAGCAACGTATAATAGTGAATTAAAGTTTCTATGTTAGCTAAAATACTTAATTAAGCAATTCTCAACAAAAGAATCCACTTCTCTCCTATCAAACAATGTAAAGTTGTTTAGATCGACTCAAGATCCCCACACAACCACCAACAAGACATGTGAACACATGCTTGGTGCCTTTGATAATTGCCTCCCATTCATGTCTATTTTCCTCCATTTTCTTACTTCCTTATAAATGAATATGTAAACAATAGTATTAAAAACATCAACTAGCTTTATTGATATATCTATTTCATAGATTTTATTTATTAAACTTTAATTATGTAGGTTAATTAAATTTAATTGGTGCAATAAATTTAATTTAATTGTTAATGGCATTAATAATTTCATAATGTTGTTGACAAAAACTTTTAAAATTAACTCACAAATAAAAATTTGTTAGTAATATCAATACAATTTTTTAACAATCACTACTATTACAACTAAAGTATTGAACCTAGCCTTAAAATTTACTCCCGGCTTTGAAAGTGATTGGTGAATAGTAAATCCATAATATTCTATGGATAACACCTTTTAAATAAAGAAAATTAAATAACACATTTTAAACCAAAATATTAAAAACAATAATAGAATCAAACAAAAATACTATCACTAATACTCCTTTCTTAAATTAAAAATCATAACATTTTAAAAACTATAACTTACACATAGACATGATCATAAAATTATAAATAAATCAATAAATCAATAAATTAAAAGAAATAAAGAAAACCCAAATAAATAATATTAATAAAAAATTCCCTCATGGGGATGCTTAGCAAGACAAATAGGCTTGGGGGGTGATTTTGCCCACCCCATAACAATGAATGCATTAATTATCGACATGACTACCCCCATGTAGTTTAATGCATGCCAACATTGAGGATGTCAAGACATTCCTCTTATGACGCAGAGGTGTATTGTCTTCTTGCAGAAGCACTAATCAATCTATTATTCATGGGGATGCTTAGTAAGACAAATAGGCTACAGGGGTGATTTTTGTCACCCCATAACAATGAATGCATTAATTATTAGCATAACTACCCCCACGCAATTTAATGCATGCCAAGATTGAGGATGTCAAGACATTCCTATTATGAAGCAGAGATGTCTTGTCTTCTTGCAGAAGCACTAATCAATCTATATTTCTTTGTTTGACAACTATTTGTTCTTAGTAGATATACCCACCATGGTGTGGGCATTTCAGAGCATTAGAACCTACAAATAAAAAAATTGCAAAGTAGATTCGTGAGATTGACTCCCTTGTCTTAGCTTAGATGGATCCCCATGTAGCATGGTGCTAGCTCATAACTTTTCCAAAGAATGTGGATTGAACAATGTGAAGCAAAAATTGAAAAATATTTTCTTAGAAGATACGTAAATGCACATGTATAGTTATGTTTTTATTTTTATATTTTTCCATGCATCAGACATTTTATTCGATTAACCTAATGATAATTATGAAATTTATATATGACACCAATCATTCTCCTCCATTTTATCTTGACATACAATAATGCAGAAATAAACACATTCATAATCAAATTATGTGTAGGTAGAATGTAAAAGACTGCAATCTTTTGGAAGTGAGATAGTTCAATATTGAAAAATGGTGAGAAATGACTATGAGAGGAGAAAGAGATATTCACCAAAATTGTGTGGAAGTAAATAATATCAACATCAAATGTACACTTTGCAAACCTTTTTCACTTTTTGCGAATATAGTTTGCTTTTTGAGTCATAAAAATACTTTCACATTTATTTATAGGCCCTTTCATGGTCAAATACATATCAAATACATAGCCAAGTCTCCCAGAATATCATGCTGAATAAATATAAAGGAACTCTAATGGATGCTACCATAAGATTTCACCATGGTACCACTAAATGCTGAATTAAATTTGCTATGTCAGATAAAATACTTATTTAATCAATTCTCAATAAAATATTCATTTCTCTCCTATAAAACAATGTAAAGTTGTTATGCGAGTCACTCACTTTATTGATATATCTATTTCATAGATTTTATTTAAACTAGTTCATCCAATGCTATTGAATATTGATATATCTATTTCATAGATTTTCTTTAAACTAGTTCATCCAGTGCTATTGAATATATTGATATATCTATTTCATAGATTTTCTTTAAACTAGTTCATCCAATGCTATTTAAAATAAACCTCGTGTCACAAACTAGGGAAAATGCCCAAAATAAGTTAACAAAGGAAAATCTAATCACCTTAAGAGCAAGTGGTAAAAGAATGTAATCTTTTGATCAATTGAGATGGTTCAATATTGAAAAAGAGCATCCTTTTCATCAACTATTTACTATTGGAAACTCAAAGAGCATATTTGAAGATTGAGAGGCAATTTAAGTTGGAAAGTTATAGAATTTGTAAATCTGACATAATGTAAGTGATTTATCTTTATCTTCTAGCTTTGAATGGAATTTTCTTTACTAACTTTTATATTGAATTATCTTCTATATGTCACAATTCTTCTACACTTGATGCCTTATGGCGTTTCCTTTGCAACATTTGGTGCAATTTCTAATGTAGTGTGTTTCACACCTCCACTTCTATCACAACCTTACAAATTCTCAACATAGATTAAACACAGCTTTACAATTTCTCAACATAAATTAGACAGCTCATAAATTAAATGACACATCAATATTTTAATAGCTATCAACATATATTAAGATGTCTTAGACATTTAATTTATATAACTTTACTACTTTTTAATAACCTAAAAAATAAACTCATACATAACACCTAACGCCACCATACTTATTATTTCTTAAATTATATATAAAATCAAACACTACCATACTTATATAAATATGAATAAATGAAAGCAATATAACCTTACACTAAAAAATAATTTAAATCCTAAATCAAACATTGTCCCAAATACTTATATAAATATGAATAAATGAAAGAAATATAACCTTACACTAAAAAAAATGATTTAAATCCTAAATCAATCCTTGTCCCAAATACTTTGGTGAAATATTCCTTTCTTAGTCTCGCTGCCATGACTTTCACTTTTAGATGAGCTTGCCCTTTTGTTAGAATGCCTTGGAAAGTGAACTCTCTTTGGTTGCAAGGTCACGCTAGAAGGGTATCCACAACCAAGAGACATAGCCAACACCAATGCCCTATTAGATTGGTTTTCTCCCCATATGGTTGTCATGCTTGGTGTCACCATTTCTGATTCATTTGCCTTAGCATTTGAGCTTTCCAAAGGTTTTGGGTTTGTTGGGTCTTTTAGCTTTCAATGAGTTAATTGATTCCTATTCTTCGGTAGTGAGATTTGAGGAAATTCAGTAGGTGGGAACTAAACATTCCCTAGAATGGATATATAGAATAGAAGAATTCAACTTCTACTCTTCGTGGTAGGCCTCACAATTTTTAGTATGACAGGCATGTATTTTGCATGTATCTTTTGAGAAAAAAATCAGTACCAATAGTTCTTTCATTATTTCATATCTGTTTCACACCTATTTCACTTCTTGAAGCATGCCCACTTATTGTTCTGATCATATGCTTTTATTTCCCTTGCACAACCTTTGAGTTTAACCATTATGATTATGATTAGACCATTTTCTTAATCTAGTTTAGGCACTTTTCTGCCATTTTGAACATTTTTAAATGGACAATATAAAACATGGACTCCAGACTCTATGGTATAGATTTCATTAAGCACAAGCTCAAGTTAATAAGATTGGGCTTTAAACTTTAAGGCCCGGTCTCTATGAAAGCTTCTCTTGAAGTGGAGAGGAGGATTCTCCACATGAAAGCAGATGATCCAAAATCAAATTGTAGCAGAACCCGATGTGACTATATATAAGTGGTCCTCCCAGTGAATCCTATAAAGCTACAAGCTAGGTAAATTGCACAACCTAATTCTAATGGAAGTAGGAAGACCTGTAACTTACCCAAGAAAATGAAGCCTTCTTTGGAATTGTATCAGTTAAAGGTTGAAAATTTTGGAGGAGACCAAATGTTCTTTTTTTCTTTCTCTATGGACTCACCTAAAACTTAGTGGACTCACCTAATTTCATGTTTATTAGTTAACCCAAATATGTAGCTTGAAAGGTCCACAATAGTTGCTAAGAAAATTTTGGCCTTCTCTATGGAGGTGTCAATAGGTGTCAATTTCGCAAGATGGCTAAAAGCCCGAGGAATCTAGTTATTTTTTTCCAAAAATTTGATACTTGAATTATGTTTTTGATTGTAGAAATAGATTCAACACCATAATAAAACCTGGTGTGGCACCTAGAATCTTGCCGCTTAATCACCTTTAACCAAGATTACCAAAATTTTCCAAAAATTCATGATTTCCAAAAATTCTTGCTCGATCTTTGCCCAAATTTCCATTGCTTTCCAAGCAAAATTAACTTATCATCTTGCAAATATGCTCTTTGTAGTATCAAAAATCTGTGGCACTCATCACTGGATAACATGGAATTGAGCAGAGATTGTTCTCATTTTCATAAAAAAAGGTTTCTTTTTATTCCAATGGAGAATTTGTTGTCAACTAGTTGATGCACCCCCGGATTATGGCGTTGACATTTACTCCAAATTCCCTAGTTTGGAATATGACCAACTTTATTCTTTATTCATTGGACAATATTGTTTATTGCTTTTCAAATTCCTAGAGGGAAATGTTGTTCAAATTATTGCATGCAGTATTGAAAATGTTGAAACAACTCCTTGGTGGAATATTTGAACATAGCACATAAATTGTAATAATGATAATCAAGAACAAGCTATTCAGATAAGCTTTTAGAATCTAACCAAAGTGGATGCAAGCATTTGGTTCAATTCCTTGTTAAGTTTCAAGTCTAATTCTGTTATGTTTTATATAAAAATTTGTTGGAATTATATAAAAAATTGTTAGAATTATAAGTTTGAGTTGTTAGTGTATATCATTCAAATACAAATTAGACTAAACTATAAAAATCACAACTTTATAAAAAAAATTGTAACTTGAACCATTAAACTATGCAACTATGCCAACTCTATTTATGGTTTTGTTATGTTTCAACTGATTTTCTATTAATTATGTTAAATTAAATGTAATTCTATATGTAGAATTACCATCTTTATTTAATTGCACAAGCTGGGTCCTCTTACAACCTAAGGTGGGAAAGATCTCTTTGTGCAAATGAGTGGGTGATGATAATAACTAAAATAAATGAAAGAAGTGGGACAGGTTTCTCTGTGCAAATGAGTAAGTGATATTAATAAATAAAATAAGCCAAAATATCCTGTTAAACAAAGTTAGCTGGGTCATTTTTCTCCTTCCTTGACTCTGTTTTGCAGAGACAAAAACTTTACTGCTATTTGTCAGGCATGTTGGATCAAATATCGACATAAAAGAAGATTGTTGTGGTTTTTACAATGTAAAATTGCAAACGCTTAAACCATTTGTTGATTTCCATGACCTCAGTTCTACATTCTGATTTGATTAATGTGCTTAGAAGTCCCAAAATTCATAGATTTATAGATAGAAAGTCATGCTTTCATAAAGATGAATGTACAAAAACTGGAAAAGATACAAACCAACCTCATTTGTTATCTGTTATCAGGCATACATCATGGCGTCTTGATCTATCATAGAATGGATCTAGTATATAGAGCAACTGGACATTCCTAAATAGTGATCCATTAAGGAGTGAAAGGATTACCTGCTACCATCATGTACTGGAAAAATCTACTAGTATGGGACCAAGTCATGACCAACTATTCTACACTTCTCATATATCCAATGGATATATTGAGATACATGTTAGTAGATACCAAATATCAAAGCTAATTCTAGACAACCATATATTGCTTGTTTCTATGTAGATAATGCCCATTGGAATCGTTTAAATGTATAGGATTCTTAGGTCGATGCTTCCTTCACAATCTTCAAAAAGTCCCTGAACTAAGTTTTCACTTCTATATGTATGCTTTGATGTCATGTGTGATGTTTCAGAACTCTCATAGTTCTGTTGATTGCTTGAAACAATATGCATGAAGTATTGTACTCCATCCTCATATCCTTTGAGGTCAACACTCTTGGTGTGTAATCATCATGGCCCACTTTTCAACAAACTGCAGATTACACAATGCACTAAGAAACCATGATAGTTCCTCTCTGAGTGTCTATAGATGGACATTCCAAATCATATCTGAAAGTGGATGAGACATTATACTGGCCATTTCTCTAGATGGTCTCACTGTTTTTTTTTTTTTTGGATTCTTTTAAGTTGAAAGGTGCTCATAAGTTGGATTTTTATGCAATGAGATTGTGGCCTTGAATGGCAGCCTATAGTTGAGGAAATTGTAGAATTGCATGCTTCCTAGAACAGTATAGAAGAGGACCTTGGTCCTCCTAAAGACAATAAGCCATGATTGAAGAAAAGATCAGTAGTCTTATGATGGAAGATGAATAAAATAGCCCAGAATTGAAAGGTGAGCAGAGTTGTGAGTCTGAAAATGATCAAGAAGCCATTATAAATTAAGAAATGGGCACATCCAGCCCCCTGGAAATTGCAGAAGCAGCCATGGATAATACCAATTTTCGAAGATGTGTCAAAGCCTAGAATTGAATGTAATAAATTAGCTGTTGAAGATGGGAAAACTAGTAGCCCAAAAGAGACAGTTTCGAGCACTCATATGGAGATTTGTAGGCTCAAGTTTGAAGATGAAGCAGTAACTTTTATGAGGAGTGCCTGGATTTGGAAAAGGGTGAACTTTCACTTGCAATCACCATCATGGACACAGGTAGGAAATATCTAATCAACCTATAACAATTTCCAGTGTGCCAAAAACTATCATCTCAGCGAAAAAGACATCAAGTAGCCCATATTTATTATTTAGATCACAGTTGAATATAGATGAGGCATCTTTTTTTGTTGCCCCTGAATCTAAAGGTGACAAAGAAGCAGCCAACCAAGAAAATATTATTTCCAGCACACTATCTAGGGGTGATGAAATTAGTATGTGAAAATATATTCCTTGCCCTGAATTTAAAGGCAATGAAGTAGCTTTTAGTGAAAAAATTTCCATCCTTAGGAAGTTTTCCAGATACAACTGAAGCAAATGCCCCATGCATCGGAGGGTTTTCCAGAATTAGAACATGACACTCTAATCCAAGACGTTTACTCATATAGGAAGGGGACACTTCTCTGGGATAAATTTAGGGTTTAGAGTTTTGATTCTAAACTTTGAAGATTTATTTTGTAAAACCCTCGCCTTCTTCATCTATACAAGAAGAAAGAATGGATGATTGTCACTGGTCATTTTTATAGTTTTCTAGTGATCAAAAAGTGTGGTATGTAATTTTTTGTTTTGTAGTTAACAGACAGAGTGTGGTTGAGTGTTGCAAGCTCTTAGCTCATCATTCAATGTTTTTGGTTATCTTACATTCTTGCGTGAAAATTTGATAGGTTCAACAGTTTTAACCTACCTAAGGTTTGTAAGAGTGCAGATCCGCTTACCGGGAATTGAATATTCAACAACAATTCTTGCACTAGCAGTGGAGTTCCAAATTACAAAATACTCTTTGGTGAAGATGCATATCAGATTCAAATTAAAACTTGACACAAAATTTCGTCATATGATTCATGTTGCATTTCTTCATAGCAGAAGCATAAGACATTGTTAAAGGAGAAATAAATCAACCGCACAACTCCATAATAGGATGACTCACAAATAGTGGCCATCTTTGATATATGCTCCATTAACTATTTTGCCCCTCTACCATGGGTTTGTTTTAGTACGCTCAGGATTTACGCCATATGCTAAGAGCATAGCAATAAGTTTTGATAAAACTGAGGACAACAGTAAAACCTCAAAATGTCGCTAAAATAATATATGAAAATAAACATCAGCCCAGATTGCATTTTTTTTTTTGGATGTATTTTTCTCCTAAAACTGTTCAAACCAGACTCAGATATCGCTTGATTGGAATAGAAACGCAATGAGTGAAACGAAACTAGCAATAGCATCATTGCTAGCACCATGTCATTGTAGAGTTTATGGTGCTTACGAAACTCAATAACAACCTCAATGCTACTATAAACAAACTCATAAATCTACACATTTAATCCTTGGTGTGCTTCAGAATTACAACCATCATCAATACGAAAATTGTGATTGTCTCTCTACATTTGTTTCATATATTTAAAGATGGGGGCCTCACAAAACAAAGTTGTTGAAGGACATAAAAAAATGATAGGCTTGCAAATGTAAAATACCAAAATATTTAATTCTGTGCAAGCAGAATATTTGAGAACCTTTGTGTTTTAAAACAACAATCCTGCAAAATAAAATACATAAAAAGAAGCAAGGTTTCTAAAATACCGCTTGATTCATCAGTGGAAAGCTCCCTCAGTTCAGCCTTAGAGGCCATAATACTTGAATATTCAATCAAACTACCTAGGTTGTTACGTCTATAATCCAGAGCTCCTCCAAAACATGTCAATGCATGTGCCCATTTTGAACATGCTAGCAAACTGGAGAAACTATATCGGTGGCTAGTACATAATGTCTTAGATGGGATCCTTCTAGAATATGCAACAAACTATATTTCATAAAAGTTCGCCAAAGTTGTACTTATTAACAAAGAACCATGTTTTGATTTCCCTTGACTAGAGAAACAGGGTGTCTGATGAATAACACTTTCATTTCATTTATCGAGAACAAAAATTTTTCTTGTTGCAACAGAAGTAAAATGTTATTTTAGCATAGATGGAAGCTTCTACATGATTGGAAGGAATATTTTAACATGCAGTTTGCAGGTTAGTAATTTCTTGGTCTTCAAAGATTCAACTAGATTTGAAAAATCTCTAGTAGGTAGGCTTCAAGGTCCAGATTTTGAACCTGATGCTCTGATACCATGTGTAAAAGCCCTATCCTAGGGCCTTCTAACACTTTATTTCTGATGAATTTAAATGCAATAAGAGGCAATAATTTAATTTCTTACAAGACTTTTAAACAAATGAGATTTTACCATTTATGTTCTAATCCTTATAACTTATGGTGAACATTTCATTCTAATAAATTTACATGATTAATATATAGAGGAATACCTGTATAGGTCACTGGTGGAGATGCCTTTAAGTTGTTGCTCTTGTTGAATGATCCTCTTGACTGACCCAACTGGATTTACCTCCCAGCCAACTAGGAAATAATTCCTAGCCCAGGAAACCTCCACGGGTTCCCTAGCCCTCTGAGCCCAAATCCAGCCAAATGTAGTGTGTGTCTCCAATATGACTGATCCTAACCAAGATGAATAATAATTCCCTCCTCTCAACAACCCAAGAAACCTCCATAGATTCCTAAGGTCTCCAAAAATCACAACAAATCCTAAAATCAAGAAAGACCCCACATTCCCCATTTCTCCCTTCCCCCTTCCCTTTTTATACCCTCCCTCTCTTCTCCATCTCAAGCACCTCTCATTACTATCATTAGTTTCTCATCCACCATTACAGTTGACTTCCCTTCCCTCAAGTAAAGTTGGGAGTACATTGGGAAATGTGATATGAATATAAAATTGGGAAATTAATGGGAGAGGACCATGTCTTCTCCCAATTAAATATGAAAGTACATTTGGGAATGTCAGATGAATATCTCTCTCTCTCTCTCTCTCTCTCTCTCTCTCTCTCTATATATATATATATATATATATATATATATATATATATATATATATATATATATATATATAATATATATATATATATATATATATATATATATATATATATAGATATATATATTGATAATTAAATGGATAGGACTATGTCTTCTCCCAAGTAAATGTGAGAGTACATTTGGGAATGTGAGATTTAATTAAATGGAGAGGACCATGTCTTCTCCCAAGTAAATGTGAGAGTACATTTGCGAATGTGAGATATAATTAAATGGAGAGGACCATGTCTTTTCCCTAGTAAATGTGAGGGTACATTGGGGAATGAGATGTAATTAAATTGAGAGGACCATAACTTCTCCCACGTAAAGGTTAGAGTACATTTGGGAATGTGAGATGTAATTAAATAGAGGGGACCATGTCTTTTTCCTAGTAAATGTGAGGGTACATTAGGGAATGTGAGATAAATATATATATTATTGGAAATAATGGAAGGAGACCATATCCTACCTAAGATTCAATTTGAGAAGGCAAATTGAGAATTTTAATAATAGAAATCATAAATTCTATATTAGACCAACATTTCTCAATATTTTCAGATAATGTAAACATTAATAAAATTTGCAGGATAAGGTTTAAGTGGGGCATTACACAGAACCTGCTGTTGAAACCCCAATAAAGCCAGATAATTCTTCTTCTCCTGAAGCTCCTGAAGTCCAATATTTGATTCATAAATTATAAGGGATTTAATTATCTCAAGAAGAATTGGAGTTATCCCAATATAGTTTTAACTCTTAGTTTACCCTATCTCAACAGTTAACTAGAGCACGGAGTGAAAAACTTGGAATACCTCTATTTGAATTCCCTCTGCCAAGCCATAAGAAAGTTAAGAAAACACCATCCAAATCTCACAGTGAGGTTCTTTCATCAACACAATCTTCATATTCATTCATTCTGTCTATACCATCACAAGATCAATCATCTGCCTCGCCACTCTAGATCTTGATTCACACAGGTACATGAACTACATATTCCTCTACCCTAACACCTTCAACCACTGCTACACCTTCTCCTACTCACATACCAACAATGGCACATAGTCCTCCAACGCCATAGACAAACCCAGGAGCTGTTAGGATGGTTTGGCCTTTACATCAATTGGAAGCTCATCCAAAGAAATGGTTACCCAAATTCGATCCTGATAATGGCCCAATAGCTGAGGAACATATAAACAATTTCATGTTGTCCATTAACTTGAATCAAGTAATGGAAGAAGACGTAGTTGTAAGGTTATTTCGATATACTATATAGGGAGTAGCAGGATCATGGTAATTTTCATTACCATCAGGTTCTATTAATAGTTGGGATGCTTTCCAAGAGAACTTTTTAACTAAATTTGAGATGATAGATCCACAACTACCCTAATCAATGATCTCTCCAATTTGAAAGTCAAACCAAAAGAACCCATTAAGGACTTCAACTCTCGCTTCAATAAATTATTGAATAAGATACCAATGACATCTCAGCCTAGCGATGATGTCCAAAATGAGTGGTATATTTCTCCTCTACCTTCAAACACAACTATTTTTGTTGATAGAGCTGCCAAACCAACTTCAGCTAAAAATATGAAAGAGGTAATAGCTATGGAAAAACACATTCTAGTTGTAGGAAAGAAAAATGAATTAGAAGAACAAAAATATAAGAAAGTGAGTTTTAGTGATGACTCCAAGAAGAAACAACCAAAATATCCTTTTGATCTTGAAGAGTTACAGAAAATCCTCAAGACCAAATCTAACGGAATCGCTGATATCAAAAAACAGGTGGTAGAGACATCCTCGAAGAAATCTTTTAGACCATTTAAAAGGAATTTCCCTGTTGATCCTAAACCTCCAAATGTTATATCAAATGTTGAATCGGATGGAGATGATGATGAAGTTTCAACAAATGAAGAACAAGCAAATGATGAAGAAGTGGTAGAGTTACAAGAAATGTGGGATTTTATCCTTCCTAGTGAGGAAAATCAAGAAGCATTGCATGTCGCTACCTGAAGTAAAAAGCCTGTTGATTTGTCACAAACAAATTCAAAGCATAAGGCTTGAATGCCACCTCCCAGGGACAAAATAATAGGTAAGAATTCTTCACCAAAATCCACTCAAACTACTCCTACTCAATTGGATTCTTCACCTTCACCTAAAACTCTGATAGTTTATGATGAAATGGAATATGATATTGTTGATGATATGAAGAAAACTAGGGAAAACATCACCTTTCATGAGCTTAGCAAATCAAATCATTAACGAAAGCTACTCCTTAAAGAACTCAAAGAAGTACCTACTGCATCGCTTCCAGGTGTTGTGATCTCACAAGCCACCCAAGAAATGGGAAGACCCCCTAGCACCTCTTTAAACAAGATTGATCCAACTAACATTGTTCTAATTAGAAGAAGATCTAAATATCATACTCCATTTCTACTTACTTTTATAGTATTTAATAAGAATTTACACAACTGTTTAGTTGATTCAGGATTTTCATGTAACATCTTACCCAGAATAGTTTGTGCAAAGTTGAATGTTCAGCTTCAGAAATCTGTTGTACATATAGTATAGCTAGATCGATCTCAAGTCGAAGCTTTTGGGGAACTTAACCAAGTAACCATCAGACTTTCATCAAATCCTAAAGTTTTTCAAGTCGTTGACATACTTGTAGTTGATATTCCTAAGTGTTATGGCTTAATCATTAGTAGAGATTGGTCAAAAAAACTTCATGGTATTTGCAACTGACTGGTCTCACATGTGGCTTCCCTATATTGGCAAGCCAAATCAAATAATGGTTGATTGTGAGAAACATCAAAAGTACATAGCAATAGAGCTAGAAGGAGAAAATGAAATAGCCATGTATAGTAACAATATCATCAGAAACTACTCAGTAGAATCATTTCTAGGGAATTTCAATGCTTACACTTCATCTTTCTTAGAAAACTCTGTTGTATCTCAAGTCGAAATTTTTTCCCAAACCGATACTTCTAAATGTGTAAACTTTGTAGATAAACCTGTAGTTAGATCTTTATTTTGGAAATTATTTTTTGATGGATCTAAATCCAATGATGGAGTAGGAGCAGGATGCATATTAGTCAGCCCAGAGGGGGAAAAGAAGACATTAGCATGTAGACTTGAATTTGATTCCTCAAACAACACTGCTAAATATGAAGCATTATTTCAAGGTTTGTATAAGGATATTGGCCTTAATATCAAGCACTTCAAAGTATTTGGAGATTCAGAAATTGTAATAAAACAGGTGAGAAATACCATACACTATTTTTCAGGGCATTTGAAACACTATCAGTCATTAGTCCAAGACTTGACCTTTCACTTTACAACGTTTAATATTTTCCCTATTCCTAAACTCTAAAATTCTAGTGCCAATCTTCTAGCTAATGTCGCTTCCAAGCTTATTCCATGAGAGGATTATAGCCCTGATCTATTTTCAATTGAATTTATTTTTAGGCCTTCTATTATAGATAATATCACCAACTAGAGAGTCTTTAATAACGATCCGGATAACATAAGCTTCCTGAATTTAGAAGGCTCTTATGATGACGAGATAGTTGATGAAGACCAACATGATAACCAACTTAAATAAGAACCAATCAATAATGCTATACCAAAATCTGTAGTTAAGTTGGAAGATTTATATGACCTCAAAGACAGATTTAAACAACCCACCAATTCAAAACTTCGGAGTTCAACTCTGAGGTTTGAATTGATTAATCTTGGGACTAACCTAAAGCCTCAAAATATTAATCTAGGTCTCAGACTTACATCAAACGAAAAATCAACCTTTATAAGTTTGTTGAAGGGGTACAAGAATGTCTTTGCATGGAACTATGAAGATCTTAAGACTTATGACCCCTCTATTATTCAACATACTATTCCCATGACATATGATGAAAGATCTATTCAACATAAATTAAGAAAGATCCAAATCTGAATTGAATAAACTGCTGAAAGCCAAGATTATATTTCCTGGGAGAGATTTCCAATGGGTCTCCAATCTTGTCCCAGTTAGAAAAAAGAACAATGATATTCGGATATGTATAGACTTCCACAACCTTACTAAAGCTTGCCAAAAGCACAATTCCCCATTTCCTCCTATGGAGTAGATATTGCAATTAGTTGCAGGCTCAAAACTATTGTCTTTCTTGGATTGATTCTTATCTTATAATCATATCTTAGTACATCGAGATGACCAACTAAAAACTACATTTAGGACAAAATGCAGCACTTATGCTTATCAAAAGATGCCATTTGGACTGATTAATGCCGGTTCCACTTTCCGGAGAGCCATGGACATATCCTTCAAAGGTTTAGTAAACAAATTAGTAGTAATCTACTTAGACGATATAATTATATATTCCAGAAAGTGCAGTAATCGTCTAAGGGATTTAAAGAAAATCTTTGAACGTTGCCAAAGGTATGGGATTTCTCTTAATCCCATTAAGTCTTTTTTCACGTTACGTGAAGGAAAGATCCTTGGATTCATTGTGTCCAAAGCAAGGATTCATATTGACCCTGACAAAATTAGAGAAATATCTAAAATACATTTACCGCATAACAAAAAATCAATGCAGAATAATTAGTCACCATGCTCATTTCTATTTTAGTTTTATTTTGCATAATTTGAGGAAGGTTGTTTAAACCTCCTTAACTATTTTTGTAATAATCTATTTTTAGTTTTATAATTTAGTATTTAAACCCCTCTCATGCATTTAGAGAGGGGTTCATAAATTTTATCAAAAACAATCTTCAAAACATGCACTTTTGTCCCTTTGAGGAAGTTTTGGTGAAATTAATGGAACAAGAATTATTTTTATCTTATCTGGAATCTTCTACTCAAATTTCACTTGTGTACTATTAGATGGTGTTGGATGGATTGAAAGTAGATCAATATTGCTAAAGCAGATGAGTAGGACGTATTGTAAATGGTACTTTTATCTCGTAATTATTTTTACTTATGTATCAAACAATAATTTCTCTTCAAGTTATTTATGTATGAAAATTTGAATCTTGGTTAGCATTATTGCACTTCTATACGATGATGGCCTATATTTTATGCTGAATACATGAATAGTTTCTTATGTGATATATCTTTCACAATCGTTTCAACTAAATTTTTATAAGAAATGATTATCTTTAAACGATTTCATTTCTCATTGCAATTGAATGATCTTTATTACCAATTGATTTTAGACATGATTGTAGATCACATCCTTCAATTTATTCCTGGGTATAGTCATTTAGATAGTGTTTAAATCAGGATAAAATGCATGTGCTTATTAGTTTAGATTAGATTACTTTTAGCTTAGACATTACTCCAAAATATCACATATCACCCCATCAGCACAATCATAACATAGATTGGGAAACTAGTCCCATTATCCCCAGTCAGAGCCACTACTTCAAATGGAAAAGGAGCTGCAACCAAGGTCTAGACCAGGTGGCTTTCCCCCATGTTGAAACAATGATTTTCGAGGCTTCAACATGACCATATCCCAACACCAACCATATTTATGACCACATTCAAGAGTGGGGAAAAAATAAGATATTGTTCAAGGCTTATATCCTTGATGAATTTCTTCTTGAATGGTTTTGAAATCATGACAACTGGAGATATCTAAGGATGTGCCACTTTCAGGGGTGTTCAAAGAAGAATAGATTGTCTTTTGATCCCAACAATTATAGATTATTTATTCCCAGTATGGAGTCCTCTATAAGATCTTTCCTTATGCTTCCAGTTTGAAAATAAATTTGGTCAAACGAAAACTAGGCCCCCATGCTGACAAAGTTTTAGGATCGATCGATAGTAATACGACTAGTTTGTTAAATCAATTACAATAGTTGTTAGTGTTTTCATTTCAATCTGCTTCTGTGACACAAACTACACCGTTAGTGTCTCCTTCTTCTAAACCTTTAATGGTTAATGTTTTTCAGTCCTCGAATCTCAGAGGAAATAAAAAATCTGATGGGAAGAAGAAGGGGTATGGGAAGAAAGGGAGGGAAGGGGAGTGTGAATAAACCTAGTGAGGACACTGGTGAGGGAAAGAAGGAGTCTAAAAATAAGGTTAAATTCCCATCCAAGTTATGCAGTGGGGATCATCTTACTCATCTTTTCCCCAAGATTCAATATGCTTAGTGCTTGTTAGCCCAACAAGGTTCTTATAGTTCCCAATTTGTGCTTATTAACCATTTTCCCCAAGGGAAACAATTAATTGTTGGCATGAATGCTAATACTGGAACCCTTACTAGGGGAAACTAGGAAGGGAAATCCACATTGAATGTGTATATGGTTAAGTCTCGTATTGATATTTCAAATATAGCTCATGATTATGGAGAGTCAGAATCTTCTGAGACTAAAATGACTTCCAATATTCAAGAAACTCTTCATATAGAGAGGCCCATAGTTGAACCATAGCTCAGATGTCGAAAGGATCCTCAAAATGATCGACTTATAATTCGAATGTTAGGGCTAATTAACATTATTCCATTGTTTAAAATTTAGCTCAGATCCCCTGTTCTATGTCAGTGTTAGAGGTACTACAGTCGTGTCCTGTGAAAAGGAGCGCTTTTCTAATTGGGCTTAAAGTAGTTGACCCAAAATATCTCTAGTGATTATATTTGAGTCAGATTAAATCTACGTTTTATATGAAGACCATATTTCGAATCGTAGTTGGTGAAGGGGCTCCAACATGTGTCATGTTGGAAAGCTATCAGGTCCCTTGAAGTTGTTCCCTCTCTTACTCTCTTAAATGCATTTGATGGTAATTCTCATAGGCCTAATGGGATTCTTCCTGACTTCCCTATTTGTGTAGGGGGGAAGGTTTTTAATGTGGAAATAGAGATAGTTGATGCTAATATTGATTATAATCTTTTGTTGAGTCAGAAATGGGTTTAAGTGATGGATTCCATAATCTCATATTTATTTCACATCATATGTTTTCCTCATGATGTGAGAATTGTTGTGATTGATCAATTAGCCTATTCGCCCAATGACTCTAATTCATCTATTGACTCCACTTTCCCTTTGGTGAAGAATACCAAGTAGCCTATTGAGAATTTATGAGTTGGAATGTATTCCTCATTGATGGGTACTTTTGATCTTCCACCTCCTCTTTCTCATGTTAATTCCATTTCATCCTCCAGGGTGGTCCCTCAACAATGTTCTTTTAGAAATCATTATTTTTGGATCCTTGGCCCTTTCCCCCTACTACAGCTACATTAGAAGAAGGGAAAGTGGGTGGAATGGAGTATCCTATATTTGCAGCAAGAAATTACATATCAATCTATTGTTAATTCTAAATATTCTAATCCCATCCGTATTTCATCAAAGGATATGGATGATGATGTGGCATTAGTTTGGATAATTTATTCCACTTTAGCTTTAGATCCGTGATATTTTTCTACCATCCAAAGAGGTAATTTTAGAAGCAATGACTGGTTTAGAGAGACCGTGGTATGATTTGCATCATTAGTCCTATTTTCTCCTTGACTTTCATAAATTTGAATCAAGTTTGTCTAGTCCTCTTTCTCATGGAAGTGTTCATAAAATTGTAAACCCTTTGGATCCAACACATATTTTTTATAGGTAAGATGGTTAATATTTCATAAACTATTCCGATGAATATTTTCAAGAATCCCAACGTTATTGAGAATATCTTTGTCGGAGCTAATTGTTCCCCTAAAGAGATTAAAATTTACTCTGATCTCTTTAAAGAGTTTAGAGATGTATTCACTTGTTCTTATGAGGAAATGCCTAGGATTGATCCTATTATAGATTAGCATGAGATCAATACTTACAAAAATACAAAGCTTGTGCATCAAAAGCTTCAGCTCGTCAACCATAGGAAAGTTGTGGGTATCAAGGAAGAAGTAGAGAAATTTCTTAAAGTAAGTTTTATCTACCCTATTCCTTTAACTAAATGGGTTTCAAATCCAGTCCCTGTGGACAAAAAACAAGGAGAATTCAGTGTATGAATTGATTTAAGGGAATTGAATAAAGCATGTCCAAAGGACAATTTCCCCACTCCACTTATATATAGTATTATTGATGAGTGTGTTGGGAATGAAATGTTTTCCTTCATGGACGATTTTTATAGATTAATCAAATAACAATTTGTCTTGAAGATCAACATAAGAAAAAAATTATTTTCCCGTAGGGTATGTTTTCATATAGGAAAATGCCTTTTAGCATTAAAAATGATGGGGCTACCTTTCAGCGGGATATGTCATATGATTTCCATGACATAAAACATATAATTGAAGCCTATTTGGATGATTTAGTTCCTCGCTCTCGTAAGAGAATGGAACATCCCAAAAATATTTTTCCAATTTTTGAGAGATGTCATTATTATAAAATCCAATTGAACCCTAATAAGTGCATTTTGACAGTTACATATAATCGATTGTTGGGATTCACCATTTCTAATGAAGGGATTTAGGTTGATCCTTTCAAGGTTGAGGAATTTAATACTTTAGTTGCTTCCCCCATCTAGTATTCGTCAACTTCAAAGTATCCAAGGAAAACACAAATTTTTAAGGATGTATATCATGAAATATGCTGAGATCAAAAAAGGTTTTATGCATTTACTTAAGAAAGGAGTTCCATTTTTTGGGATGACTTTACTCAGTGCTCATTTGATGCTTTGAAAAAGACATTAACCTCTTCTCACCTTTTGATTCCACCTGATTATGGCAGAGATTTCTTTTTGTACCTTGTGGAAGCATAATAAACCATTAATATGGTTTTTGTTCAAGAAGATTATGCCCTTAGAGAGCATGTGATTTATTATCTATGTCATGGCTTAGTTGGTCTTAAAGTTTTGTATTCTCATATTGATAAATTGGCTTTAGAGGTAGTCCATGTTGTTAAATGAATCCATCATTACACTTTTATTTAAAAAACCTTTGTATAGCTAACGTTAATACATTTCAATTTGTCCTCACTAGGAGGGTGATTGGGGGGAAATACAATAAAGGGATTGTTATTTTACAAGAGTTTTATCTAGAGTTCATGTTAGCCAAATCAAAGAAATCTTTGGTTTTCACAAAATTAATTTTATAATTGCCTTGGGAAGGAGATGATACTTATGAAGAATCATTTCTGGATGAACATATTTTTCTTATCTCCTCACAAGATCCTTGGTATGGAGACATCATTATATATCTTCAAACTTGGAAGTTTCCTCATTCTTTTTCTAAGGATGAACACTGAAAATTACATCACCTAGCTAAGAATTATCTAATCATTTGTGATACTTTATATCATATCAGGGTTAATTCAATTCTTATACGATTTTTGAACTTAGAAGATGTTGAGTCAATTCTAAATGACTTCTAGAGTGGGGCTTGTGGAGATCACTTATCTAGGCTTGCAACAACTCAAAAAATATTGTTTGAAGGGTATTTTTTGCCTTTGATTTTCAAATATTCTCTTGAGGTGGTCAAAAAATACCATCCTTGTCAAGTCTATACTCAAGAAAAGCGTGCTCATCCAGCTCTGCTTTTTCCTGTCATCACTTTTAGGCCATTTACTAAGTGAGGAATTTATTTTACAACTTGTAACATAGCTTTAACTAATGAACCTAAATACATTATTGTAGCAGTGGACTACTTTACAAAGTGGGTCAAAGCTATGCCCACTTTTAAAAATGATGGTGAGACAACAACTCTTTTCCATTTTAATCAATTCATTTCACATTTCTATATCCCTAAGGAGATTGACACTAATCATGTAAGTCACATTCAGAATAGGATGATGTCTGAGTTGGCTTCAAAATTGGGATTGTGGAAGGAGAATTCATCTTATTATTATCCTCAAGCTAATTGACAAGTTAAAGCCATTAATAAATCCCTTAAGACTATCCTACAAAGGAATATTAATCAAGTGAACTCCAACTAGCACATCATGCTTTATCTTGCATTATAGTCATACCAATCTTTGTTAACACTGCTATAGGGTTCACTCCTTTTTAGTTGATTTATGTTTTGGAATCAATATTTCCTATAAAATCTGATATTCCATCTCTTAAGTTGGCAGTGCAACTTCTTCTAGACACCTAAAGTATTGAAGAGTGCCTTGTTCATTTGGAACATCTTGATGAGAAACGTTGGGATGCTTCCATAATGAATGAGGCCAATAAGAAAAGACTCAAGATAAATATGACAAGTTTGTATGACCTAGGGTTTTCTTTGAAGGTGACCTTGTCTTGGTCTATGACCAAGAGAAAGACACTTTGGGGGCATGTAAATTCAAACCTATGTGGTATATTCCTTTCATTTTTAAAGGGTCTTGAAGAAGATTCCTTATGAGTTGATTGATTTTGAAGGGAATGTGTTACCAGAGCCCAAAAATGGGCTCTATCTCAAGAGGTATTATGCCTAGGCTATTTCCTAGAATTTGCTTTATTTTGTAAATATCATACATAGCTTTTGTTTTTATTTATAAGTGTCATGGTGATGATGGTATTTTTTATTTGCTTTCGTAGGTTTCAATGGGAGATTTCATGTACTTAGGATTCACATATGGTTCTAGTACGCATACATGAAATTTATTGTCTGTCACTTGGGTAATACATTATCGATTTGGTCAGTTGTTGGTCGAAAGAGGCATATGTATTGGTCCTGCTTTAAATAATATCATGGAATAAAACGACATTATTAATTTACTTTCTGAAGCAATATGTTATTGAACCATTAGTAGTTTAATTTGATTCATAATTGGTTGTGTCTCAATTAACCAATATTTATCATGTGAGGGATCCTTTATTACATTGTCAGTTTCTGAGAGTAAGATTATTGCAACGATAATTTTATTTTATTACTTTCATTCACATTCCATGATCATATAATGAATTTATTCATTCTATATCTAACCAAGCATTGGATTGGCATATCAATCATTCATCCCATTATTCAAAACATCAAATAATCATTTGTATATATGATCAATTCATCACAAAATCGTTATGTATATAGATAGATAATTGTGTCAAAATATTAGAAAACATGGAAAAATGTCTTGCAAAATCAGGGCTCAAGCCTGATCATGTCCATATCAAAAAGATAAGATAATTTAAAATCTAATTCTGTGGGCCCTACCCTAGATGAGCATCTCAGTATAAGACAATGGCATTCACCACTTGTAGGAAGAGTTGCACCCACTCTCATTGTACTCCAACCACTCATCTTTGTATAAGCTCGAGAAGATCTTCTATCGCTTCCATTGGAACCTAGTGAGTCAAACTCTCCAAGCTCCTCTATACTATATGGAGGACCATCTCATACTCAACTGCTACACTCTCCACATCACTACTGTGACACCTATGCCTTGGTAAACCCTTAGGTCTTACCGGTCCCACATCTGTATCAAGATCATTTAAACTTGTGAGAATATTTGTTTCATGAAAAAAGATTTAAATTTCCTAAGATTATTTAAAAATAAATAAATAAATAAATCAAATATTTTAAAACATAGAAAAACTTACCAATGTTTCCCCATCCATCTCCTTCAGGAAGTACTAACTTCGAGTCCCCTTGGATGTCTAGCATTACATATGGGTAATTCTCTATGGCCATGACTTGTTGCTACCACCATCAGAAGAACTCATCATCAAAGGCCACATTAGTGACTTCACCTCCACTGAGCCTTTTGATCAAGCCTTCCCATCTGGCCATCCTTGGATCTCTGGGACTGTTGATGGCAGATGCTACTTTGGGTCATAGTGCAGGAACCCACTCAAAGAAAATTGAGCAGTGGATGGTGCGATAAATTAAGTTGTTTGTCTTCCCCTGTTTCACTAATATTATTTGTTTCTTCATATTAGCCAAGAGCACTATACACCAATCATATGCTACTACTCTTAAGCATTCCACTACTAAGAACTTAGCTCGTCATGAGGCTTGGTGTAATGAAGTTAAGTCTGATATCCTAGCAATAGTAAAATGGATTATCTTGATAGGAAGGCTCGTAATTTGTTTTATCGGGACATGTGAACCAACTTTGTTAGTGTCTTGTGCACAAAATACAACAATACAGTCAGCAATATTAAGTCCCCTGCTGGCCTTTCCTTTTAGAATGGTCGCTTCTCCCCTTCAGTATAGCCCTATAATGGAGTAGATATCTTCTACTTTGATCAACAAAATCATTGAATCTATGATGAATTTCTCTTACTCTATGTCCCAATAATGGATCAACATCTCCAAAAATCATGTTTGAGCTCTCATATTAGAAATCATGAAGAATTTGAGCAAACCACAATTTTTCAATCCATCCAATGATTCTTGATTTTCTAAGACTTCATTATCCACATCAATGTGTTCTCTCTCCCTCCAAATGACCGGCATCCTAAAAAATTTGAGAGATTTCAACAATTAGAAATTGATTCATGAACTTTTCTCTATGCATATGCTATTTTTGTAAGAGATAGTCCTACATATACATGAATTTCCCTTTAGCAACTTACATATAGGGACTTCTATACATGGCTGAATAAATCTGAACCCATGTATATGAAAAAATGGTTTTGAATTTTAAAATTCTACTCAATAAATTCAATTTTATGTGTCAAATATTTGATCAAATGGAAGAGTTTAAGGTCATGATTTACTTGGAGTTCATATTTTCAAGATTCGTTGGTGGAATTGGTTGGATTGGCTTACTTGAATTTGCTCCAAAAATTCTCTCCTCAACACTTGGATGGTGAAAATGAAATTGGGCGAGTCCAAAACACTATTTTATAGTTAAAATTAATATCCATTTTCCTAAAGTTCATTTTTAGCTTTATTATTTTATTTTGATGAACTTTTGACCTTCTTTTGAAGTGTTGGGAAAGGCCATTTTTAGAGTAATGAAGACTTTCTTATCACTTCGTTATATTTTTTCCTGTCTTTGATTCCATGGTCCCTAGCCTATCATGGCAGGTATTTTATTCTAAACTGACATATAGGTTAAGGCATATCATTTTTCTATTGCATTGTGCATCTTGACCTCATATTGTGATATTCAGCCACAAGGTCAACTCCACTATTTTATGAATTTTAAACCTCTCTCACTCATTGTTTCGTAAAGTCACAACCTAGTGGTAGAGCCTTTCCTTCCATGGGCTTCCTAGTTAGAACCTTTCTAGCATATGTTTCCCATAATACAAGTATCGTGTAGGCTTGGGAGTCCTATTTATTCCCACCATGACTTTGCGTTGAAGCGTCATTCTTCTTCTTCTTCTTCACTATTATTATAGATTTATACCCTAGAGGCTCCCATGTGTTGAGTTGTCCTATTGAATTTCAAATTGAACACTTACACCCATTTTGGCCTTAATTTGGATTCATTGGAATCGTGTATAAGCCAATTTTTACCATGACTTTTCTGCAAGTTCAAACCATGCATGCGTTAGCCTCTGTGACTTGACATCCTTTTCCTTGGAGGGAACATCCTCTGAGTGTTAATGACCAGTATCTACCACATTGCATTGATCATAGGAATGTTCCACTCCAAGGAACTAGTGCACTTGCTCATTTTCTCCACTATGCTATAAGAATTATTTTATTTTTTGTCAAGATTTATAATACAAAAAACACAAAACAATTAAATATTGCCAAAACAATCAGGAACAGGACAATTTCTTAATCATTTGATGGAAACAACAGTTAGTATTGTCACCCTTGAACAAAGCACTCAAAATGAGTCTTCCCTCCATCGAGGTAGGACTTAGTTTGACTTTAGGGGAGCCATAACCTTGTTCTAGAGTTAGTCCTCCACTAGCTGGTTAGTTATTCCAATCATATCGAGAGTTTGTTGATGCCTCTTGCATTAAAAACTTATAAAAAATTATTTTATGCTGCCATAAAGTCACATCAAGTCATGCTTTTTTTCAAGGGAAGTAAACCTATTGTTTTCCATTTTGTGGTGTCTCTTAACTCATTTTTATCATCCATACCCAATATTTCAAGTTATTATCGGTATCACAATAGTGTCTTGGTCCTTTACTCATGTTGTTTAATAAGGTCTTCATTGACTTCTTATTAGCAGGTCTTCTCTTATCAACTCTAACAAATGGCTCCAAGAGTAGACCTAGAGTTGCACCCTCGCCATATTTCCATCATTGATAGGTGACCTTGTGTTCATCATTGATCAACATTACAAGTATTTGACTGAGTGGTTTCTCTTGTATTCAACGTCATATTACATTATCACACATTGGGATTCATGTAGTACCTTGGTTTCCATTTGATCCTATTGGTGGATTCCTCACCTTTGTGTCAGCTTTAATTATTGGTTGGTTTAGAGGATTTATATCATGTGCTAGCCACATGTTGTCTATACCAGAGAGGGGTATTTCATAATGGTTAATTCATCTCTCTTCATCCAAGTTCTTCCAAATTATTGGCCTGCGAATGACACTTTCATTGGTTGATGTGGGATGCCTTAATTTATTCCTTCCAGTGGATCTTTTCCCATTGAATCCAACTCATTGCTCTCAGAATAAGGTATAGTGTTCTTTTTCGGTACCTTAGGGTTTGCAGTCATCAGTCGCAAACTCATTTTCTATCGACAATGAGAATACATCAATGTCCCCTGATTGGTGGATTCTCTCAAGTGTTCAATTTCAACACATTTATTCATGTTTGTTAGATTGCACTAGGGTACCTTCACACCCATTATCATTATTGGTGATTTGTATCGCATTTGTTAACAATATACATCAATGAATAATATTCAAATGATTTCTCACATGGTATACTTAAACTCAATTATTCCCATGGTGTAGAAATGTACCATCTACGGTTGCTGAAGGCCTCAGGTTGTGTCAGCATCTTGGTTCACTTGACAACTCCTTCAGTTTTCTTCCAGTGACACCTCTCAGCTCCATTTGTTGTAGCCTTTCATAACAACATATTATATGTTGGAATCCAAGGTTATTGAGTACCACTATTCCACCTATATGACTTGGTATTTTTAAGAGTATTAGTTATGGAACATCTTTGATCATACATTCTTCTATATGTGATATAGAGACATAGCTCCACTATGTTCTTTTGTGGCTATGATATGATGATCCATTATGTATTCTCCATCTCATTTTTTACACTTATGTATACATTTTGGATCTACATTATACTTGATCAACGTACATGCTTTACTACTTCTAAGCATGGGTATGCATGTCTCAGAAATGATTTTTATTTATGACTCCTTCCATGGGTATTTGATGGGTTGGAATATGGTGATCTCCTCCTAGGTTTTCAGATGAATCTTCTCTCTATACTTAATATATTTTCTCCATCATGTTCCCTTTTGACCCCATATATTAGGGGGAGTTTGTTAGAGCATCATTCAACACTTATGTAGGCCTGATGCTCTTTTATGGGCTTGGGAAGTCCATTTTCCCATGCAAATTTGGCTTTATACTAAAAAACAATATTTTAAAATCCATATGCGACTTTGCCCATACTGTTCGCTTATTGGGGCCTGACCTAAATTTAGAGTTAATTTAGCCAAACAAATAATAGTACTACTTTCCCTTTCTACAATAGTCCTCAGACCGTAGACTGAGGTCTCACCCGAACTAGTATGGGATGGTGCTAGAACTAGGTTTATGCACCCTGGAGATGTCTGATGAGTTCAAGTGGTTCGTAGTTTTACCTTGCACATAGGTTGCTTCACACACTTTCCCGTACCTCGTAACCTGATACAATGCCTTCGTGTAGCCCTACATAGGGGTTGAACGTCGTGCTCTACATTATTACCCAATACCTTACTAGTATTCCAATGTCAGTTGATTATTTTAGCCTACTTGTGCGCTTTAAGTTATACTTAACAACATAAACCATTCATACAGGTGCGCACAATAAATAAACAGTATATTTGCAAATTATATCAAACATGCATTGACCCAAGAACAGATACATAGAATTATGAAAAAACTTCTCTTTATTAATTCCTTCCTTGGTAATAAACATGACTCACCCTGTGCACTCAGTTGTAGGGGTCCACGCATTCAGTTGCTGAGTATTAGGCCTCCATGCACTCAGCTGCAGATCCTTCTCCTACTCTACGACCCAAAGATACACTTCAACTTGTGACTCAATCACTTAGAATTTTTCCTACTTCTGCCCTATCCTTCTCTTACACTTAGAGCCTATCTCTATTTATACAATCCCATGCTCCGCAGACCATGGGTAAGTCTATCTAGCCGATATTACATTACAAAACTAGGGCAGACAACCTTGTGACTCTATCATACCTCCATGCCCCACACCCGCAATTCGCAGAGATTTTGCGATAAGATTCGGTCAAAACTTGAGCTTTGAACCCCAAAACATGCCTTGGGGAGATTCCATGCCCAATAGTCCCCCAACACAAACATCATGACTCACCCTCAAGTCACTCTATTGGCACGGTGATCTTTACATGGAGTCCTACCAATTGTTCTCGAACTGTGTGTAGGTCAACAATGCACTAAGCTGCTGCTTGCCGGATTTGCTGCATACATTGTCCTGAGACCTCTGTGTTAGGAGTGCTTCTCTGCATCAATGTGTGCATCCATTTCATGTGTGTGAGCTTTCCTTTGATGTCTTCCATGATCGTGAAGGCCTCGTCAATCCAAGGTAGGATGTGCACCTTTAGGACTGCTTCCTTATGTCATGCCGTGTCTACCTGCTCCTTCAGTGCTTTAGTCTGCTGCATCTATAAAAGCCTTTGAGTAAGGACCATTTTCTGCACAGTTCCTCAGACACTATCATACTACTGTTGGAGTTCTCATGCCTCTGTCTCTAAGTTCTAGATGTCAGAGTCCTCCTGCAGAGTTGTGAGGACCTCAAGTGATTCTTCCAACATGCTGGTGCAGTCTCCAATAGTACCTTTGATTTCATCCAATCCTAGTGTGATAATTCTAGTGCTCTATTCTATGACTTTCGTGGGAGTTTATGGTTGCACCTTTAACCGTAGCTTGATGATCTGAAGGTTTAGCTCCAACTGAATCTTTGTCATTTCTTCCTTTGCCTCGTGGACCCCTGCTGCTAACCTGTGGATCTACACCTCCGCTGATATGTCTGCTGGGATGGCCAACTCTGGGATGTTTTTGCAAGTGTCATCTATCACCTATACCAGTTGTTGATTCTATGACACTACTTCATCGGGCTGCAAGCTTAGTTGCTCTATATTTATTTTCAGGTCACTGAGGACTTGGAGCACGCAACTCTCCCTAGCTCGTAGCTCTGCAGTTATCCCATCCTGTAGCACATATAAGGTCTCACGTGAGAGTGTAGCTAGATTGATACCAAGACCTTTTAGCATGCTAACTGAAGGCCTATCAACCTCATTTATGGGCACTAGTGTTCCTTCTGATAGTACTATGGTGTTCGTCATCCATGCGCACAACATCTACTCTGCTTCTATTGAGCCGACTGTAAGGCTAGTAGAGAGGGTACCAACTTGAGGAGGGCACACCTGTAATTCCTGCAGCTATGCTCTAAGGGCCCCTAGCACTATCTAGTTCTCTTACATGAAATCTTGGAGAGCCTCAGAGGTGACATTGTGCAATGTGTTGACAATGTCATGTAGATCAGCCTCGGTTGGGGTGATCGGGTCAATAGACAATTTTGATGCCTTGCTCTTCTTATGCAACCCTGCCTGCTCAGTTGGGTGTTGGCACTTAAGATGCGTTGAAGTGGTTTGTGGGTCCGCACCTCCTTCTTTGGTCTTTGCTGCCTCTGCTTCCTACCCCTGTGTTGTTTGGTCCTTGCCCGCCTTCATAGCTACCTCCTGTGCTATTGTTGCTGCTGCAGCTTTCTCCTACTCGGCTGCTTTCTACGTTGTGTCTTGTGCTGCCTGCACTTCTACTACTGCTGCATCCTTCCTTCATTTTTTGGCCAACTATGTGATGCGCAGGTTGGCATTGTCTTTCTTTCTTTGTTCCGCTGAATTCTTGATCTTTGCGATGTTCTAGGGTGCGCCACTTTGGCGGCCATGCCTCCAGGATATTGAAAATGGCATCGTTGGTGGCTACAAAGGGTAGCTTTGTCCACTGTTTAGTCGGGTCCTTGTGCACCCTGATATATATGTTATGCATGGCTACCTTAAATTTTTCAAAACTCTACAGACTATTCTAAAACATGGGTGGCAACCATAGCTTACGATCGATCCACATTCTGAGGTCCATCTCCATGAACACCCAGAAGATCTTGCTATCACATATCCTTTTAGCATCCTTCATGGTCTAGAGAGAAGCATACTTCACGACCTCTAGTAAATCCCTATCAATTATGGGGAATTAACTATCTTATGACAATTCCTTAGCTACGAACACTATGGACAATAATAGCCATGCATAGTGGAACGTTTTTCCTTGTTCCTCGACTTCATGGAAATTCTCTAAAAATTCTGTGCAGAGGAATTCAAACCAATTAAACTAGACCCACTCCATGCATTGCTCGGCCAGTGCAACCACTGGTGCAGGTACCTCATTTGCGTGACACTTGCACATAACTTTTCCTGCCAAGATTTAGGTTGCCACACATACTTCTTTGTCCTTCATACTGGAGATGGCATTGCCCCTCTTCTTCTTTTCCAGCTTGTACTTTTTCTTCATGGCCAAATCACTACCCCTCCCTTCCAATATGTCCATAGGGTCCTCTCCTTTGTATGGAAGCTGGGAGATGCGATGAATCAAGTCTGCCATGATGGGGATGGGTTCCTCTAGCCATAAACACCCATCATGCACCAAGCAAAGTAACTGCCTGATGACGAAAATGATTATTGGGACCCAGTGGAAATGCGGCACCCAGAGTAGGTTTAGTAGCTCGACCTTTTCCAATCCGTGCAACCACTTCCACGGATCTAATGTTGTCACCCCCCTGCAGTGTTCTGCTTCATGAGGTTTTCGATCTCAAGTTGAGGGAACTTCTTGTGGTTAGAAATGTCCCAATCTTCGAATTTTAGGCTCAGCACGTGGCCTAGGTGCATGCCTTCAAACATAATGCCATTTGGGAGGAGCAAGGTTTGGATCGAGCTCTTAGTATTGTCTAGGTCCTTGAGAACTTTGGCCTTCCCTTTTTGCGAGGGGACATAAGCAAACAGTTTTGTCGTAGAGTGAAAACTCTGAGTATCCACCTCCATGCTTTCATCCTCTTCTTTTTTGATGATAAGATCCTGCAAATATTCTTCTTCTTCATTTGTTTCTATAGTGACAACTTTCCCGTTTTCCTCCATCAACAGTTTGCTTCACAGTCGGTTCTGTGGGGACACATGTACGAGAGCCATTACTTATTTGTCCTTCTTGGGTCTTGGCATGTGTGGTGATTTTAGTATTTTTCCCACAATATCGTCACCTTCTCGAACATCCCCCATAGTTAGGGCCTGGGTGGCCTCCTCGGTAGCTACTTATGTTATCTCCATAACATCCTTAGTTGTTGCCATTGTATATGTGTAGTAATCTATCACTCACAAATTCAAGGACTTAATCAATTCTTGGCTCACAACAATCAGGGTTTTGCTCGACCGCTCAATTCACAAATGATCAAGTGTTGTTTTCTAGGTAGCCCTTTGTATTTTATAGCTCTTTAGACTTTGAATTCGACTGTTCCTCCCAATCTAGTTCATTAATGCTCCCTCGGCGACAGATTTTCCCAGATTTTTCCCATAAATTGTGTCTTAAATGTCTGATTCTAGCTCCATTTGGCCTCAAGTTGAGCATCCCATCGTGAATAGTGACTTCAATGGTCACTTTCTAGCCAACTTGCATGGCAGCGCAGCCCCCCATGTGCGGTCACAGACCTTATGACTCTTTTCTTTTGAGCGCATCTCCAATATTGCGCAGCTCCTGGGTAGAATAGTTTATAGTCCCACACTTCCTCTCAACTACCTGGAGCATTAAGACTATCCTTCCCTCAGCTAGTCAGGTGGTTGCACCACTGGTGAAAATTTCCAACCGAGCAGTGATCTTGTTGCATGGAGAATCTCCACCTTTTCCTATTATGGTCAACATCGCACACTTTGTCATTTGTAATGTGCTGCCATGGTCACTATGCTTAGAAATATGCGGTCCAAGACAAGGCATCAAACTGATCAATTCACGGTAATAGGCCTTAACTGTGTCATCGTGATCATACGCACCCTACCTTACCACCCTAGTCTTTTTGCTGAGAAAATATTCCTTCATCTCGTCCTCAAGCTTCTTGAATTCCACATCCATCAAAGCACTTTTCTTCCTTAACTGTACCCTTTCTTCTTCAAGTTCGTGGAGTCTAGGGTTTCCCTATTGAATTTCTTCCTCAAGTCCCATGCATGTTGCTTCTTGTGGCTGTGTGATCTCTTCTTTTCGGGCTTCATGAACTATCATATCTACTGGTGCTACTATGAGTGCACCAAGCTTTACATGCTTCATGGGGATTATAGCATTCACTTCATACTTCAGCTTCGGAAGTGCCCGCATAGCCAGGGTTTTGCACATGGTACTATAAGCCCAGATAACTACTAGTACATGCAGGTCGCAGTTACTTCGTTTCACATGGTGGACCATGTTCAGTGCTTCAGGTACTTTGTAAAAAGCTTCTACGTGAATATGCTTTTGCATGTTTGGTCTTACCATACTTCCTGGTCCCAACTAGAGGGGTCATTTGCGCCATTGTCTTGCCCTCTCCTGCTTATTAGTCATGTTTCCTATCATGAGGATGGTGTGCTTTCGTGCAGGTTGCACACCATATGCCTGCACCCATCTAGAAAAGTGGGTATGCAATCATACTCAGATTTCATCCGCATCTGAGGCTTTCCAAACCAAATTCACATCATCCTTCTGCATTCGCGCCAATCCTAAAAACTCCTTTGGTGTGTAGCCCACCATCTTGCGAGCATAGCGTGCAATACCCATACTTCTTGGTCCCAACCAGAGGGGTCATTCATGCCATTGTCTTGCCTGCTCCTGCTTATCGATCATGTTTCCTATTGTGAGAATGGTGTGCTTTCATGTAGGTTGTGCACCATATACTTGTATCCATATGGAAAGGTGGGTGTGTGGGCTGTTTCATTTGTCATACTCAGCTTTCATCCACATTTGAGCCTTTCCAAACCAAATGTACATCATCCTTCTAAATTAATGCCAGTCCTCAAAACTTCTTTGGTGCGTACCCCGCCATATTGCAGGTGTAGCGCATAGTACCCATTTCAAATCATCAAAACATTGTTGTTTCGGTACTTCCTTTTCAAATATGTTCAAGAAATCATCCACCTCGCTCAAACCATCATACATAGGCAAATATCTTACTTTTTTTGCCACACAGTGCAACGACCTTGTCATCATGTTACAGTTGACCATCGTTACCTCGTGTGACCGGTTCTACCATAATTCTATTTCCTCATCTAAATATGAGGTGTAGGAGATTTCGCACTCCCACGAGATCCTGCCATCCACAGTTAGATTTACATAGTCCTGCTCCCACTCAGTTATCTTATAGATGCAGTCTATATTTTCGTTGCTATCGTAGTCGCGCACTAGCTCTGTGTAGTGTGATCCTTCCATAAGGTCAAAAGGTACCACTATGCGCAGTGATATTTGATCAAAAATCATCTTGCATTTCTTTAAATTTATCACTCCATTCATGTCATTGGCCCAATCTATTCCCAGTAGCACGGGATAGGGATTGCTATCATCAACAATCTCTATCACTTCAAAATCTACTAATGCACTCACACCTTCGATATCTACCATTATTCCCTGTAATCTTCCCATAGGTAGGATATTTTGTTAGTTCACCATTCACAATTGAATAGGAGAACATTGCAGTGGAGGCCTGCCCATGTTCTCCCACGTTTGCTTTGGCAGGATGTTCACATCCGATCCATTTCATATTCCCCAATCTGCGCATTCAGTATCATCTCTCTTCATGTTCGCATTGTGTGCTTCCCGAGATTCTAAACTACGTGCAGTTCTCCTGGCGTGGTTCTAGCACATCTAGTGATGAGTTCTTACAGCCCCTTCACAACTTTGTTGTCATGCAATAGCTTCATGCATGTCTCCAAAAATGTAGTGAGCATTGATGGGTCCATTTCTGGTTCTAGTTTGTCTTTACTTCCTGAAGTGGAGGCATCCACGATGCTCTTCTTAGCTTCCATGAATGTCTCCTTAGCATGCTACAAATCAAATTCTAGTTCCTTTGTTGGAGCCTTGCGAACTTAGGCACTCTCTTCGAGCTGCTTACCTTTGTCATCTCCTGTTGTGATACCACTCCGAAGCATGATATTTACATTCGGGTCTTCCTCGTGCGGCTTAGACCTC
>APFE031684775.1:58848-85522 GCA_000404065.3 Pinus taeda
TAGACAATGGTCCTTGTCATGTCCCTGGCCTTTGCACTTTACACACCATACCTCCTCGCGTGCTTTTGGGTGATTTGTCCCATCTTGTTTCAAACTCTACATCTCAAGGCATAATTTTTTCAACTGCATGTGAATTTGTTGAACTCCCAGGTTAGGATCTTGTATTTGGGTCTCATGCAGTCTCATTTCCATCTCCAAGGCCTTGACCTAAGTGGTTAGCTTCTGTTCTTATAACATGTTCCTTAGATGCAGAGTTAGCGATGCTACAAACCATGCGTGGTGTTGTCCATCCGTAAAGGTCATATTAGCTTCATGAATTATGCACTTCAGTCTCTAATCCAGCTCCTAGGGGGTCTTTCCTAGAAGCATCATGATTTCCTTAAATCCAATGATTGACTGTGTCTCTGATTTTAGCTTGCTAAATGCTTTTTTGAGCGCAGCTTGAATATCTACGATCCCTGTGTTTGGATTTTCATTGGAATGCTTAATGTACCAAGTCAGTGCGCGATCCTGTAAAGCACTGACCAACATTGCTTTCTATATATTGTCATTACTGTCTCCCTGCACTTCCCATACAGCCCTTACAACAAACCAAAACTAGTCTGGATCATCATTCCCTACTCCCTTGAACACCATCAACTTTATCGCACTTGTGATATTGAACTATGGTGGTGGCAGAGGTGATGTGGGTGAAGAAGGGGGTGAAGATGGTGAAACTGATGGTGGTGTAGGTGGGATTGGTATGCATGGAATTCACTGCTTTATCAGACTGATCACACTTCTTAGTGAAACCTTTGCAAGCTCTTCCTCACTTTCTCGTGGAGGTGAAATCAAGGGGCTAGTTTCTAGTTTTGCGCTACCTTCGTTTCTGTAGGCCCTCCCATTCTGTGTAGCCCCAAACATCAATTTATTCGCATAACGTGCTTTTCAAACAGTAGCATTTTAATCCAATTATTCAAATATTTAATGTACTTACCTCGTGTCCTTTGAGGAAGCATTGTTCCACCTTGCTATAGCTAACTGAAGTATCTGCTACGAACACGATGATAAATCCTCTTATAATTCAATTGAGCTAGTGATACACAATGTGCATGATCTTATCTTCTAATGCTTCTAGTCTCCACACCAACTCTGGAGTCCACACAATAGGTTTCTCAAGTCTACACCTTCCTTTACTATATGCTAGCTTAACGATCCACTCATACAACTCAGTGGGGAAGGATGCAAAGAAAATTTTTTGGATTTCCATATATAAGTAGCAATCTAACCACTCTTCCTTTGATAATCGCGGATCCCTTTTTTCCTGCATTGCGAACTCGTGAATCTTTCTATCCACCCACTCTTCAATTCCTTTTTTTTTGGATTCCAGTTATATGAAAATGGAAATCTCTATGTAGATCTCGGTCCCAGCAACATAACCATTCGTTGGCTTAGTGGGGCTTGACCCAAGTTCAGAGTTAATTTAGCCAAACAAATCATGGCACTACTGGCCCTTTCGGAAATAGTATGTGGAGTGCAGACTGAGGTCTCACCCAAAGTAGTATGGGAGGGTGCTAGAACCAAGTTTCCGCACCCTGGAGATGTCTGACGAGTTCAACTGGTCAATGGTTTGACCCTGTGCACAAGTTGCTTTATGCACTTTCCCGTACCTCACAGCCTAATATATTGCCTTCACACAGCCCTACCCAGGGGCTGAACATTGTGCTCTGTGTTACTAACTAAGACCTTACTGGTATTCCAATGTTAGTTGATTATCTTAGCCTACTTGCATGCTTTAAGTTATACTTAACAACATAAACCATTCATACAGGTGTGTGCAATAAATAAGCAATATATTTGCAAATTATATCAAACATGCATTAACCCCAGAACAGATACACAAAATTATGACAAAAATTCTCTTTATTAATTCCTTCCTTGGTTATAGACTTGACTCACCCTGCGCACTTAGCTGCAGGGATCCGCGCACTCAGCTGCAAAGGCTTGTCCTACTCTACGACCCAAAGACACACTTCAACATGCAACTCAATCAATTAGATGTTTTCCTACCTCTCCCTTATCCAGTCGACATTACATTACCAAACTAGGGTGGACAACCCTGTGACTCTATCATACTTTTGCGCCCCGCGCCTACAATTCGTGGAGCTTTTACAACGAAATTCGGTCAAAACTTGGGCTTTGAGCCCCAAAACATGCCTTGGGGGGATTCCATGCACAACACATACAAAAAGGTTTACATATGTGGGTTCCATAATACTATACTCATGTATGCATTTTAAAACATGAAAAAATAAAATAAAATATTATTTTTTAGGTAGGGTTTACGAGTTTTACTGAGAGATCGCCTTTAGGGGCCCATGGTGTTAGAAAATTATATATTACAGAGTAATGGAACACATAAAATATTGCATAAATATAAACATAGAAAATGCATATAAAAAGTGAGACACATAGATATGTGGTTCACCTAGTTTGGGCTACATCCACAGAGAAATAACCAATCCTTCCTTTTATATTATCCAACAAACTAAATAGATACAACCTTTAGCATATCCATTGTAATTTGCTCTTCCCTCTCAATCTCCTTTCTCTTCCTCACTCAGAATACAAATCTACATAGATGCAATACAATTCTCTCATATATAGCGAGGGGCTTCCTTCTAGGGTGAAAAACCCTAAATTAAACATAACTTCTACTGTCAAAACTCCGCCTAATGAATGACCCAGATTGACTACAAAATTACAACATTTTAGAAGGCAATTTTACATCTATTTTTAACTTCGAGGGTGCTACCCCCAATCCCCCTACTCGGGGGGCTCCCAAAGGTCGCAGCCGCCCCCTTGTACCCCCCGTAGAGTGAATATTTTAGGGGCGAAGTTGGCGCCCCATTACGAACTAGGGTCCAATGTGGTGATACATTTCAATATAGAAGATAAATAGGCTCCATACCAAACAATCTTCCACTTGGAAATTAATTATAGAAACTCTACCACTACTTCATTTGCTAAAAAATGGCTCCACTTTGGACCTGGATATTTCTCATATTCTTCATCATACTTGAAGACTAATTGAAACTAAATAGATTCTCAGTTTCGCCCTGGTTACAACTTTTGTTAACATATCTATAGGATTCTGGCTACTGCGTATCTTTTCTAGCTTCAACCATCTTCCAATGCTGACCATATGAAATGGTACTTGAGTTGTATATGTTTAGTCCTAGAATGAAATGCAGATTTCTTTGCAAGATGTATGGCACTCTAGCTGTCACTGTATAACCAGCTCAACTCTTGCTTCTTACCCAATTCATCCAAAAACCTTTGTAACCAGTTCATTTATTTATTAGCCTCTATAGTAGCAACATACTTTGCTTCTGTTGTTGATAGTGCAACAACACTTTGTAATTTTTTGACCCAACTGACAACTGTTCCACCTATAGTAAACACATACCCTATTGTGTTCCTCCTATTATCTCTATCACCCACCATATTTTCATCAACATATCCCTGTAGAGCAATGTTTGAACCACCAAAGCATAATGCTTGTTTTGTGGTGCCTCTCAAATACCTCAGAATCCACTTCACTTCCATCCAATGTTCTTTTCTTGGATTGTTCATGTACCTGCTTACAACTCCCACTACATGTGCAATATCATGCCTTGTACAAACTATTGCATACATTAAGCTTCCAACCATTGATGCATATGGAACTTTAGACATATGAGCCATTTCTTCCTGAGTCTTGGGACACTCCTCCTTACTTAATCTGAAATGGTTAGCCAAAGGTATACTAACTGGTTTTTCATTCTGCATATTAAACCTTTTCAACACCCTTTCTATGTACTCATTTTGAGACAATGTTAATTTGAAATTCTTCCTATCTCTAGTTATTCTCATACCAAGGATTTGTTTTGTAGCACCCAAATCCTTCATCGCAAATGAGTTCGCCAATTTTATTTAAGAACATTTATTTCCTACATGTTATAACCTACAACAAGCATGTCATCTAGATACAATAACAATATAATATAGCTGGCATCATTTTTCCTTTTGAGATAAACACAATGATCAGAGTGACATCTAGTATAACCTTGTTCAGGCATAAACCTATCAACTTTTAGATACCACTTCCTTAGAGCCCGTTTTAAGCCATACAATCTCTTCTTCAACCTGCACACTAGTTTCTCCTTCCGTTTTACCTCATATTCTTTTGCCTGCTGCATATATATCTCTTCCTCCAAGTCCCCATGGAGAAAGGTTGTCTTTACATCTAAGTGCTCAAGATGGAATCTTCAGATGCTACTAAAGTTCAAACAGTTTTGATTGAAGTCATTTTAACAACAGGAGAAAATATCTCATCAAATTATATACCCTTTTTCTATACAATCCCTTTCACCACATGTCTAGCTTTATACCTTTTTCTACCTCCATTTTCTTCCTTCAACTTGTAAACCCTTTTATTCTACAATGTTGTTTTACCTGCAAGCAACCTGACTAAGTGCCAAGTCTAGTTATGTGCTAAGGAGTCCATCTCTTCTTTCATGGCTTGCTCCCACTTCTTCCTAGTTTCTACCTATACTATTTCTTCATAACATTCTGGTTCACTAGAATCAGTCAACAATAAATAATATAATGAAGGAGAGTATCCTTAAGGGGGGCTACTTATCCTGGTATATCTTCTAACACCACTTCCAAGTGTTTTAGGTGCTTGTTGATGTTGTGGTTGTTGTTCTAGATGTTCATCATTATGATTTTCAGGCACCATCACTTTTTCTGTGATCTCGTAAAGTACTGTGTATTCTCTATTTTCCTTTTCCTACTTCTTTTCCTACAACTGATCCTTATACAAAATGTTTACATTGAATATGACATATATTCTCCTAATTATTTTGTGTTTTTCATAATCATGAATGTGATAACCAAAATCATTAACACCATATCCAATAAAGGTACATTTCTTTGATTTTGCCTCAAGATTTGTTCTATTTTCCTTATTAATGTGGACAAAGGCTTCACAAGCAAAAGTCTTTAAAAAAGAGTAGTTTATCTTTTTACCTGCCCATGCCTCCTCTGGAATACCACCATCCAAGGAACTTGAATGTCCTCTGTTTATTAGATAAATAGAAGTATCTACAACATTTGTCCAAAATTGTAAAGGCAATCCTAGATGTAATCTCATGCACCTTGAACGCTCCATGATTGTCCTATTCATCCTTTCTGACACACCATTTTCTTCTGGTGTTCCTAGAACTGTATTCTCTCTGCGAATTCCATTCTTTGAACAATACCTATCAAACTCTTTGCGAAAATATTCACCTCCATTCTCTGATCTAAGACACTTCAACCTTTTTCCTATCTCATTTTCAACCAAAGCTTTCCATTTCTTGAAAGTATCAAATACATCAGATTTACTTTGAATATAATAAATAAAGGATTTTATGGTTGCATCATCAATAAAAGTAATATAATAACAAGATCCACCAAGAGATGATACCTGAGAAGATCCCCATACATTTGTATTCACAATCTCTAAGTTTTCGCTCTTCTTTTATTTTCGAACCCTGAGGAATCTAACTCTCTTCCATTTTCCATAAACACAATTCTCACAGAATTCTAAATCAACATGCTTCAAACTTGGCAACAAATTTCTTGAGCAAAGAATTTGCATCCCCTTCTTACTATGTGCTCGAGCCTATGATGCCACAATGCCGTGTCTTCTCTTGCAGAGGTTAAAGCATTAAACGAATTATAAATTCCATTGCATAAATATAATGTACCAACCTTTTCTCCTTTTGCTATTACTAGGGATCCTTTAATGACATTCTAGGTTATATCTGTAAAAGTAGTCACACATCCTTCACCACCCAACTGCCCTATTGAAATAAGATTTTTCTTTAGATTTTGAACATGCCTTATCTCCTTCACTATCCATTGATTTCCATTCTGTTGTATTATGAAAATGGTACCCATTCCAATGATTTTACAGGATTTATCATCACCCAATCGAACCTAACCAAAATCTCCTTGAACATAATCATGAAAATGTTTCCTATCAAGTGTGGCATGGAATGAGGTCCCTGAATCTACCACGCAGGCATCAACAATATTTTCTAAAGAAAGAACCAAATCATCTTGCAACACATCACATGTTACATTCGCTTCATCATTATTTTCTTGTTGCATGTCTCCTTCTTTTCCCTTCCGAGACTTGCAGTCTTTCCTCGGGTGTCCTTTCTTCCCACATTTCCAGCACACTATCGTCAATCTGAACTTGGATCTTCCTTTTCTTGACTTACTGTGATATCCAAGGCTCTTTCATCTTTCCATTGTTCTTCCCCTAGTCTCTGCAGTCAAAGCATTACCTGATGTCTCACTGGATCTTTTCCATCGCATTTCCTTGCTAAGAATTGCACCAACAACATCATCAAACTTTAAATTACTAGATCCATAGATAGAGTTACTAATGGCCATAACTAAAGCATTCCAATTCTCTGGCAATGAGGATAGAAATAACAGAGCCCTAACTTCATCATCAAAAGTTACCCCTAGAACTTGACTGACTGGTAACTATATTAAATTGATATAAATGATCAGCAATAGATCCACCTTCTAACATTTTCATATTAAATAAATGCTTCATAAGAAATACCTTATTTTAGGTTGAGGTTTTTTCACATAGTTTGGCCAATGTAGACATTAAACCCTTTGTTGTCATTTCCTTTGAAATATTAAACACTACCGATGCCAGTAGGCACAACCTTATTGTTCCAAGTGAATTTCTGTCAACAATATCCCATTTTGTGTCTGTCATACTCATCGAATTCTTTTCCTTTCTGCTCAATGGTTGGTATTGATCTCTTTGATACATATAATCTTCCATCTTCGTCTTCCACAACTGGTAGTTTTGACCGTTAAATTTTCGACTCTAATCTTACCATCTTTCGCCATTACTCCCACTCAAACTAGGAACCCTTATCTCCTGTGAGTTTATTAGCCAAATATACCTTCAGCTCTGATACCAGTTGTTAGAAAATTATATATTACAGAGAAATGGAACACATAAAATATTGCAGAAATATAAACACATAAAACAGGAGAGACACTGATATACGTGGTTCACCCAGTTTGGGCTACATCCATAGAGAAATAGCCAATCCTTCCTTTTATATTATCCATCAAACTAAAGAGATACAACCTACAACATATTCACTATAATTCCCTCTTCACTTTCAATCTCATCTCTCTTCCTCACTCAGAATACAGATCTACATAGATGCAATAAAATTCCCTCATATATAGCGAGGGATTTCCTTCTAGGGAAAAAAAACCCAAAATTAAACATAACTTCTACCATCAGATATCCACCTAATGAATGACCCATATTGACTCTGAAATTACAACATTTTACAAGGAAAATTTAGATCTATTTTTACCTTTGGTGGTGCTTCCCCCAATCCCTCTGCCAATGGGGGACTCCCAAAGGCCGCAACCATCCCCCCCAGACCCCCCTTGCAACAAATATTTTATGGGCGGCATTGCCACCCCATTACGAACTAAGGTCCAATGCAACAATACCTTTGAATACAGAAGATAACCAGGCTCCACACCCAACACATGGCCTAACTAAAATAACCAATTTCGGGAGGTATATATACACTCCTTGGGTAGGATAACAAGAGAAGAAGGATATCAACATTATACTCAGTTTCTCCAAGATCAAGTGTTTTTCTTCCCATGCCTCATGCACTCCCAGTCTCTAGGAAACCCTGGTTTCCTTTGTAGAGATGCTCAACATCCTTATCTAGCATCTTCTTGCACCTATGAGATAGTTTTTCTTCATGGCTTGGGATGGGCGGATCCAAAGGAAGGCTTTGTCAGTGCCTTTGGCCTGTAGTATGTTGTATCTATTGTGTCCTTACTACTATTAATCAGTAAATAATCTCATGTCTCGTTCCCTATATATGTTGTCATATTATGAATGATAGTTTGAATGTTTATATATGATTATCTAACATTTTCTTATGTATGCACATTGAATTATCTATTATGTATATGCTTTTGTGATTGATTTATAGGTCTTCACATCTTGGAGGAAGTAGAGGGTTTGAACTCTATAGGAACATCTTGAAAAGTAGGACCTTCGAGTAGGTTTCCAAATCCAAGTTTGATAATTCCAATGTTTGGAATGCTTTATTGAGTGTTCTATGTTGATTATCTTATTGTGATCTGTTAAGGCCATTAGCCCTTTCCTTAGGGAACTTTTCTTGCCAACTCACACACACTGAATTGATTTCGCAAAACTAGAAATCATTAATTACCTTCTCTTCTCTTCAACCTTGTACACATATTGATTTCCCAACTCTAGAAAGCATCTGTTTCCTTCTCTTCTCGTCAACCTCATACACACACTAGATTGATTTCCCAAATCTGGAAAACATCCATTAAATTCTCTTCTCATTGACAATAAAAAAATCACATGAGTGTCTTACAGCTAAACAAGCACTCTTATTGGCATGGAAAATATATTACCACACACCGGATTGATTGCCACACTCTGGAAAGCATCTAATGGTCGATGTATATGGGATATAGGGATATAAACTCCCATTTGCCACCCCACAAATATGGGCACTACCAACACAATATTCTTCTGATCCAAAGGAATATAGGTGTATCCTATACCTTCATAGGCCCATGCAACCCCCATTGTGGGAAATATACTTTTCCTAATCAACACGGGCCCAGACAATCCCATGCCTACCTATCCTAAATATATTACAAAACACATAGGATCGAACAATCCCATACCTTCCTATACCACACATTACACATTAGAAAGTCTCATATAGTCCCATATCGTCCTATCCCAACACATTACAAATCACATGCACATATACATAGTGTAAAACACAACACACTTACATATACACATGAAAAAACACAAAAAGTACACATGTTACAGCACAACACCTGCACAATACACATGGCATAACACAACATGTGACAACAATATTTCATATCCAGAGACCACATTCTCTACCAGGAAACCTTGCCTCTAGGGTCTTTCTCACACCTTACTGCTTGCATCTAGAGAGCACAATGTCTCTATCCACAAACACCAACCAACCCTACCTCTAGTGTCTTTCCCATGCCTTATTGTGTGCTTCCAGAGACCAAATATCTATATCCATAGACACCATGAAACCCTGCCTCTAGTGTCTTTCTTTCACCTTAGCATGTGCATCCAAAATCAAAATCTCAGGTTTATGGTTCCTTCCATTATCCATGCTTGTCCCAACATGTCACAGATCACAATGATTTTATTCTGCTAATGTATCCTTTAGCATTCCCTATTCATAACATGAACATGGGCATAATTATAAGCACGTGATATCAAAATCATAAATAAGCTAGGGCTTCCTCTTTCCCAATTGATTCCCCATACACCTAAGAATATTTTCATGCCATCTATACCATAATTCTCCCATAGCAATGATCCTTGAGAATAACATGTTAGTCACAATGGCTTAACACAACTTCAATAATCAATCATGTTCATGAATACAACACATTCATATGCATATCAAGTAAGGTAAAAGTTTAGAGAACCTGATTTGTGCCATTTTCATGTCTATCATGATACTTTGCATTATCTCCCATGGACTACCAACCACTTTGAAATCATAGTGTTGTCCACTCTATCCTAGACATAGCATAAGAATTGATATTCATCGAGGAAAGTTAAATTTGAGTTAAATCCCTTCATTTAAACAAGATGTACATTAGCCTAAGGAATTCTTTGACCAAAATTCCTCCATTTTCCTTAATTACCATGCTGTTGTTTCATGTTATTCTTTCGCATGGGAAATGTCCTGAACTCTCTTGTTTTCATTCATGTGCTTTATTTATGCAAAAATACCTTATTCCTTTCTATTCTTGATTTATCCCCCTTACCTCTCTTACCCAAGGTATGTGGTTTTACTGCCACACCCAAGAAGCTTTCATGGTCCCAAGAAAGACATTCAATAGGGAATTTTAGAGAAAGAAAGCAAGAAAAATCAATACGAAAAGGACATTCAAGAGTAAAAAGAAATAATAATTTAAAAAAAATGTCATGGACATGCATAGACCTAAATAAAAATTATATCAAATCATGAAAGCGATAAATCGTAGCCCCAACATATAGGCATTGAAATAAAATAGTCTCCAAAATATTTTTCTTTAAATCCCATAAGTCTAGCGTTCATGGCATTTGTAGCCATCATCCGAGTGTGCATATGTATACATGTAGATATGCATATTCTCATACGAAAATTAGTGCAAGAATTCTTCATAAGGCACACAACAACCTTGAAGTCTTACATTCCCTAGAATTCATAGAGGATCCCTTCAACTCATATATGTATATGACAAGGAGCCTGAGAGAATGATCCCTCCTCATCATGCATTACTCATTTGTTTCCCTATGATCACAGGAACTATTTTCCTTATTTTGATACTTTCAAGGAAAATCCTTTCTCATATTCTTTTCTTTACAGTTCCAATAAGGAAATACCTTATTTTCATTTTCAGCCTCACAGGGCCTCTCCATGCCAATGTATTTTTACCTTTTTGAGGATTTAATTTGATATGTGAGTTCCTACAAATGCTTTTGCAGTTCAAAACTCCACTCACCCAGTGTTTTTTATTGATAGGTAAGTTTCTTTATCTCTATCTTACATATCCTAAGCTCAATTCCCAATTCCCTAAGCTAAGCCCATAAGTCTTTTATTCCTCCCATGCGTTGCCACACACACTTAGTTGTTAGTGCATTACTAGATATAAACAAATATACCATTTGCCTTTCCCTTTCATGCCATTCACATTTGCTGAACCTGATGGCACAGTTAGTTTCTGATCTAAGCAGTAGATTTGCAGAGGACCCAGAGGACAGAATATTTGAGGAATCTAGGGGGAATCTAAAATATTCCTTAAGCCCTAGATTTCCATTTTCTCAAAATTCAGAAATTTGACAGTCTATTTTGCACTATTCGATGCCACAAATCTGATGATGTGTTCAAATTTTCCATTTTCTCATTTCATTTTTCGACCACTTTTCTAAGTGGAGTGCAGGTGTCAACATTCATGTGCAAGCATTCATTTCCATGTGATTCAACACCATGATATCGATGGCAAGAACAACTTCAGTAGTTTGACATCATTTTCCTCAGACGGCCTCAAGATGTGAAGATGTAGTGTGCTCATGTACTTCTTTTGCTATGCATTGTGTTGCACAGATCCTTGTTATGTTTGATGTGGGATGTTGTTTTCTTACTTGTTCCGTGATTCTTGCTTAATGTGATGCATAATCCTTTTGTGTGATGTACTTGTTGTCATGATTCATAATGTTTTATTTGAGATCCCTTTATTGTATGTTGATGGGATACTCATGTGTGGCCATGTATGTTTGCATTGAGATCCCTTTTATGCCATGTCAGTGGGATTCTCATGATCATCACACATGAGTTTGTGTCATATTGATAGGAGTCCTTTTGACTAAGAATTCTTGTAGCAGAACATCTCTTGGAGCCACTCCTACATGAGGGCATTTTCCTTGTATGATAGCGACATCATCTCTTATGTACATCATCACTATTGAAAACACTTAATGCAGCAGCCTACACCATCTTGACACCAGGGCTCGGAGATGTAGTCCCTCCTGGACAGACTTCGTTATCAATGGCTTATGTTTTCATGTGTTAATGAATGTCATGTTCCTCTTCATTTATTTTCTTTTAAAAATGCAATTCAACATATCACAGAAGTAAAAGGTCTTGGAAGAGTTCTTTGTCACACCCGGACTTGGATCAAGTGGTATCAAAGAAATCTTTGCATGGATGTGAATTGTAGTGTGAACAATGGAACGTGCAGTGATAGAGGATGAAAAAGCGATGTACAAGATCATGCTGAAAATTTGCAAAAGGGTGGAAACAATGTATGAAGCTATACAAAAAGAGATAGAGGAAAAGGAGAGATTGCAACTTTAGTTGCAAGCCATGGAAGAGGCCCTTGAAGAACTGAAGCACAACAATCAAAATCTTCAAATAGATAATGGTTAATTGAAGATGCTTCTACATGAAGAGAAAGAGGAGAAACATAGTTTTCTACAATAGCTACAAGCAAAGGGAAAGGCCTTGGGAAAGCTATACCGTGACTCATGTGAGGTAAAAATTAGTTCTCTAAATTCATGTATGTTTCCTGATGATGATTTCACTATTTTTGAAAATCATACCACAGGAATTGGCTCCAAACTGTTGAAGAAAATGGGGTATGAAGGAAAAGTCTTAGGCATTAATGGCCAAGGCAATGTCAACCCCATCAAAGTAAAAGAATTATCCCATCAGGCAGGACTTGGGTATGTCAAAAAGGAAGTTGGGGAATGTGCCAAGACAACTAGAGAACCACCAACAATAGTTGATGAACAACCCTCATTGGTTATTTCCAAATTGACAGAGCAGGTAAAATATGTTGATTTCCTTTTAGCTTCATCTTCACATAGTACGATTTATGTTGGAGATGTGGAGATCCTAATTACAAGGACAAACATCAGGCTCCTTACCAGGATGAGGCACAAGGAGGAAAAATAACTTAGTGCTAATAACCAAGGTGTAATTCAACAAATGGAGAACTTAGTGTTAATAACCAGGGCATAAATCAACCATTGGAGGTCGTGCAGAGACCTCAATTTGTAGGCTTGAGATACACTGAAGGAGAATGCTCGAAGGTGTCATCTACTTCCGAGACATTGTCAAAATTGTCGAGGAAAGAGAATGATGGAAACACATCCCCATCATCCCATGGTAGTACCCATTGTAGAGAGAGAGTTGAGGCAAGCTCTTATCACCATAATGACAGCAAAGATGGAAAGGAAAGGTATAACTAGTTTCGATCTTTGAATTTACATTTCAATTATAATCATGCTTTTACTGATCAACATAAAACATGGCATCAAAAGACATGTACCTTTTGTGGATTACATAATCTTACATTTTGTAAGTGTTGGAAAAGAATAGAAGCACACAACATGATGAGGCATGAAAGACCATCTCAACAGTAGGTAAAGAAACATATTAATCAGATATGGAGGAAGAAGATGTATTGTTGTCATTGTGATAAGGCTGGCCATCAAAGAGCTACTTGTTGGAGGCTCCATCTAGAGCAGTGCCTTAAAGAAAATGTGTCGGTGCATGAACCAAGTGAAATGATTGTTCGACAAGCAAAACCACCATAGGGGGGTGACCCATTCACATTGATAAGTGAAACATGGTTTCTAGACATGTTAGCATGTCATGGTCATGATTTTGTAAGTCATTTGTTGCATCTTAAAATGTGAAAGTGATGATGTGTTTCCATCACTTGTTAAGCAACAATGATGTCTAGTCTTATTTTGAGTTGCATGATAAATTGTGAAAGTAATGTCATGTTTCCATCACTTGTAAAATCAAAAATAGTGTTTGGTATTATCTTTATAAATCATGTGTTGCAGCGATGAAGTGTTTTCCATCACTTGTTGGAACAACAATGATATGTTGGCCTTGTTTTCGTAGCTGCGGTATTATTTCCATTTTGATGCAAACTTGACCATCGAGTATGTGTTATAAACTCATGGCAAGTATGGAATGCTTGGGTCATTAGTTGGTCATGTAAGTCAAGCATGTAATTTGCAAAACAATGTACTACAAGTTGCAAAGGTTGTAGGTTTTAGCTCATCGCTTAAGGTTGTGAAGAACAAAGGTGAAGGAGATGGAAGTGAGACCTTTCAGGATACTTGTGATGTAGATAAGGTACAGAGAAGTTGCAAATTATTTTTCATGCTTTTGGAGGACCAAAATATCCTCAGTGGGGAGGATTGATCCAGGAGGCTCCAAAGACACACATAGAACAAAGAGGGCTTATGAAAGCTTGAAAATCAAAGTGATCATTTTGATTTTGAACTAGGACCGGAGCGTAGATCTCATCGTCCTGATCACAGTGGTGCACACGATTCAACAATCCGAGCTCGTATGAGGGAGAATGAGACAGTCAACGTTTTGGTTAAAGTTGCGTAGCGGGCCAAGTCTAAGTGTGCTACAATTTGACCAACCCTAGGGCATGAAACCTAGCTCCCGAAAGGGGGTGAAATTGTTGCCTCTTTAAGTTGTCTAATAACCCTTACATTAGAAAAAAATTAAAAAACGGCCTATTATATATATAAAAATAAAAAATAAAATATATGTGAGGTGGTGGGCCAACACCCTCGCCACCCTCGCCACCCCAAAACATATTACATTAAAAATTGATTTTTATGGGCCGACAGGCCATGACCCCCACAGGCCCTCTCGCACCCACATAACCAAAGTTTAAGTTAACTTAGGTCCATGACCATTACCCCGCTGAACCCTCCCAAACTCCAACCAACAATTATACATTGAAACATTTATTAAGGGGATGGGTGGGCCACCTCTGATGGACCTGGCCCACACCCAAACACCCTCCACCAATCATGTTAATGTATGCTGAAAATAATTTGAGGCTAGCAGGGATCAAACCCGCTTGACCCACGTGGGTCGGCCCCCACAAGGCGGCCCCGTATGACATGATGCCAAAACCATCGTACCAAAAAATTTTGATGCAACAAAACAACGCACGACATTTGCTATGGGAGTTATGGGGTGGGCTGCCCAATGTGGACCTGACCCAAAAAAAAAAACTATAATATAGGTTTTTAAACATGAAATGTATTAATATGGAGGGGTCGGGATTTGACCACCTGACCTCCTCCTTATAGCTCGAAGATCATACCAATCCACCTAAATGACATTCCTTATTTAATTCACCTAGAAAAATTTATATAAATGCTCATTTCGTCAGTGCACCTAGGAATGGACGAACCAGGAGCGGGCATAGAAATCGAGACATAATATTTTAATTAATTTATTGCAAGTGGAACCATGATTGAGTGAAATTTCGAGGAGGGTGAAATTTTTTCAGTTTCCAAATTGGACAAATTTTATGTCAATCTTACACCTCTTACTGACATGAACCTGATGGTACAGTTAGTTTCCTAATCTGACCAGCAGATTTGCAGAGGACTCGGAGGAGGGAGTCTTTGAAGAATCTAGGGTGAATCTAAAAGATTCCTTAAGCCCAGATTTGCATTTTCTCAAAATTTAGAAATTTGACAGTCAATTTTGCACTATTCAATGCCACGAATCTAATGGTGTGTTCAGATTTTCCATTTTCTCATTTCATTTTTCAACCACTTTTCTAAGTGGAGTGCAGGTGTCAACATTCATGTGCGAGCATTCATTTCCATGTGATTCGACGTCGTGAGATCAATGGCACGAACAAATTCAATAGTTTGAAATCCTTTTCTCCAAATGGCCCTAGGATGTGAGGTATATGTAGTGTGTTCATGTGCTTATTTTGCTAAGAATTGTGCTACACAGATCCCTATTTGATGTTGATGTGGGATCTTGTTTTCTTACTTGTTTCATGATTCCTACTTGATGTGATGCAAAATCCTTTTGTGTGATGTATGTGTTGTCATGATTCGTCATGTTTTATTTGAGATCTCTTTGTTGTATGTTGATGGCACACTCATGTGTCACCATGTATGTTTACATTGAGATCCCTTTTATGCCATGTCGGCGAGATGCTCATGATCATCATGCATGAGTTTGTGTCAATCTATAGGAGTCCTTTTGATTGAGAGATCCTATAGTAGAACATTTCTTGGAGCCACTCTTGTGTGAGGGCATTTTCGTTGTATGATAGTGACATCATCTCTTATGTACATCATCGCTAGTGACAACACTTAATGTAGTGGCCTACACCATCTTGGCACTAGGGCCTGGAGATGTAGTCCCTCCTAGACGAACTCTGTTATCAATGGATTATGTTTTCATGTGTTGATGAACGCCATGTTAATCTTATTTACAACATGTAGATGTATTCATTTATGTTCTTTTGAAAATGAAATTTAACACATCACAAAAGTAAAAGGTCTTGGAAGGGTCCTTTGTCACACCCGGACCTAGATCACATTGGGTCTATGGAAAAGCAATTGTATTCCCTATACAACTTACTATGTCGGTTGCCACGATGTTGCAAGGTGTGGAAGAAGAACCCAAATCCATGACTAGAAGGATAAATCAATTATTGGAGCTCCAGGAGACTAGAGAATAGGTAAATCATGGGTTAGACAACTACCAACAAAGAATGAAATCCTTGTTTGATAAGAAAGCTAGGGACATGCCTCTCTAACCAATAGATCTAGTTTCGATGTGGGACGTGAGAAGATAAGACAAAGGGAAGCATGGTAAATTTGATCCTTTATGGTTTGGACCCTTCAAGGTTGCTAAGACTAAAGGAAACAATAATTTTATGTTGGAGAACTTGGAGGGAGAAATGCTTGAGCTGCTTGTAAATGAGAAATTCCTCAAGATTTATTTCCAGTAATAGGAGGTTAAGTTCTCAGCCATTTTACATACTGGTGAGTCATTGTAAAATATCATGTATGCTTCTAGTTCTTAATAAATATATATTATATATATATATATATAATATATATTATCATAATAAATATATATATATATAATTAATTATATAAATATATATATATTATATATATATATATATAATAAAATAATATATTATATATAATATTATATATATATAATATATATATATATATATATATAGTATATGATATATATATAGATAGATAGATAGATAGATATACATGAATAAAATGACTGCATGCCCAATAGATAGAAGGATGCTAGTATATGGGTTCTCAACACCTTGCTAGCAAGGCATTTCCCCTAGTTTGAGCCAATGTTGTCACCTTCTAAAAAACGTGTTCCAAGTGTAAAAAAGAGTGCAAAGGAGAAAAGAGATTTGAATCGATCTTCCAAGCCATATAAGCACACAAATCCCAAATTTTACCCTCTCCAATGGAAAGTGCGCTGAGTAATATTTCCAATGGTATGTGGAAGTCCGAGAATCGTCTTTTGAATCAAAAGTTAGAGCAAGTTGAATTTTTTCACCCCTAAAAACTAAAAAATAAAGTAAATGCGTGGAAAATTTTAAGTTTGAAGTTGTGTCCTTCTGCTAAGTGTCAAATCAACGATTGGAAGTGGAGGCATATGGTACACTAGAGATTTGGAAAGGAGCAGTAGTAGAGGTCGGAGCAAGTATACGATCAGCAACCACTGATATCACATATTGACTATTGAAGATTCCAAAGTACAACGCAACATTGGGAAGAATTTCACCGATTCGTGATTAGCGATCACGCATATCGGCAACGTCAAATATGTAAATAATGAAAATTGGTAGTTGGTGGGGTCTGGTGCATATCGCAAACTGGAAATTAGTGAAACGGTAAATCAGGGCATGTTACGATGTTACAAAGTTGTGATATGCGATTAAACTATCAGGAAAAGTTCCTTCACTATTAAAGTGTCAGGAGGGCCATCAATAGATTAACAAAGGATTGCAGTGAAAATCCAAGGGTAGTCTGACCTTTTCTCTCTCCTCTAGAGGGCCATGTGGCATAATACTATTGGTCTTGATAAAGCCACATGGAATCTAACATCATCAGGACATGGCATTATAAAGGACACGTGGCATGCAAATCTATAATTTTCAAGGGTCGTAAGGGGCCAAAACAAGGTGACACGTGGCATAGGATGATGTTAGGTTGTAAATCGACAATTGCAATATCAAAGGTCCCGCAATATTGGAGGTCATGGAAAATCAGCGATCACAAGCAATGCGATATTGACATTTCATAGAGGAGTGTATCGAGGTTTCTTCCAATATGCATATCGAAGAAAATCCCAATATCATGGGCCTATAACAAGGTGCATATGTGGCATAAGGTAGGTCACATGATTATATGTGCCTTATGTATCAAAACCAATGGTTGGTTTGAAAATTTAATGAAATATTTATAAAGTGGAAAGAGGTTATTAAAGGTTTTTTCAAGCCTTGGCATGGGCCCTCCCTCATTCCCCCTACATGTGGATCAAGCCACGTCACGTGTTGTAATTTCAATTTCTGGGAGGGTACAAACAAAGGAAAGGATTAGAAATCCCCAATCTCTGAGCTCTGATATTGTAAAAGGGCCTTAGGTGTATATGTAGTATGGTCCTATGTATTATGCATTGGGACCAATTATAATGCAATATATCAAAGAATCGCCCCCTATCCTAGCTAAAGGGATTTTAGATCCTGAAGGATCAGGCTTTGAGTCCCTAGGCCTATATCATATATTTTCCACTTAAACCACTAGGGCTAAGGAGAAGGGGCTAATCAGAGATCGACATTCACAATTTTATAACTCTTGTTCAGCTTAAAGTTCCTGAACAACCTATGATATAATACAACTGTATAACCATTTCAAAGGGAATGTTGGGTTCCAGAGGATTGATAAATAAGGAAAGAGGATGGATGAGTTGGCCATTGTGCTTAGAATCTATTATGGTAATCATGAGTGATCACTTCATATTCCTGTAAGTAAAGAAATAAAGTTGTTGAGACCGAAAGAGACAGGGAATCGACTGAGAGAGTACGAAGAGAAATGTGGAAGAGACATGGCTGGCCTAGAGGCCATTTAAGGAAATGGTGTGGAGATATTTTTATAGGATCATCATTTTAGTTTGAACTATTAATTATATTTTGTTTTAAGTTTTTTGGATTTTATTATTATGTTTTAAATGAAATGCATCTTTATGTTGTAATAGTTTGGGGTGATAGAGCCTACATGCCGAGATAACTAGTGAAGCAGACAACTGGAGGCTCAGGCCTGAGATATTTTTGTAACTAATTTCCAAGCTCTCCCTGTCCCTATAAAAGGAAGAAAGAAACACTTAACAAAGGTTCATAATTTTTGGGGAAATACTTCACTCTTACGGGACCTTTTCCTGGTTTCATAAATACATGTATTGAACTTGATGTCCATAGATTTTCTCAAGAGATTAATACAAAGTTTCAACTGATTCCACCGCATTATATTTGCAGTATGTTATTTTCTCTATGTATTATTGTATGTGTTAAATGTTCTTCTCAGATTACATGTTAAGTAGTAGCTAGATGTATTTCCTTCATATGCATATTCATTTAAATCAAAACATGGGTGGATAATGTTTTCATTGTTTTAGGAATTAATTCTTTAAACATCGCTCCATGTATCTCATCATCCTATAGATATTCCCCTCTCTCAATTTTCTCTCAGTCTTGAATTATAGAATTCTTAGACCTTAAGCTTTATATGATGGACTCATGTTCTATTGTCTTCTCCCATTATCTATGTTTCAACAATTAAATCGTCGCACATTCCAAATCTGATTTGGCCACCTATGAGTTGAAGATTATTTTCTGAGTATTCCTGAGTATAAGATATTTCATATATTGTACCTTTATGAATGATTCTAAATCAAACCAATTTGCATTATTTGTTAAAGACAAAGTGATTCTAGTCATTATTATAAATATGTCAAGCACTCTTTAAGATGTCCTAGGCACTAGTCTCCCCCTTCAACCTGAGGTCGTCTCTAGGAAGTTTTCATATCTCCTGAAGAACTTGTGCTACAGGTGCTAGAAAAAGAGGCAACAATTATATTTATTGTCTAGTATTTTCACGGTATTTGTATGTGTTCTTACATATACGTAATGTGTTATGGACTGATTCATAGTTGTTGCATGTATTTTTTTCTTTCGAATCTATGTTTACTTATTTCTTTCCATGTCATTGATTTATTCTGAATTAACTTGGAATTAAATTCTGGCATGTTGTTGTTTATGTATGTCTGATTCCATTTTGTTTCACTGATCCCTCTCATGGAATACCTCTTCTTCTTGTTGTTAAGATTTGTCCATACCTCTTTCTGCACTTTGTTAATCTTGGGCTAATTTTATCTCACTGTATAGGCATGTTGTTCTTTTCCCCACTTTGACACCTTCTGATTTAATAACAAAGAGCATGAACATTCATGGTGGCAGTCAAGCCCACATACCAGATGGGACTTCTATCACAAACAGTGTGAGTTCTAATTAGGACTTCACACTGGGGAGACCCCTGATTATTGGCGGTACATTTCATCTTGTCGACAAATTGGCGCTAGAAGGAGGGACATATGAAAAGCTAAGCCCTTTGAGCCTACAATTTAGTCTCATATTCGGAAATGGGTCTATCCCGAATCTTACTCCCGGGGTTCTTCTCTAACTTGTCCATTTGTTAATGTTCAATCCCCGGTGAGCATCTCTATCACTTGTCTCAGTTAAAGTTTGATGGCGAGGATGGAACATCCATAACTGAGCACATTTTTTATTTCCTTAAGTTTTTTGAATCTTACGAGATCAACAATGAAGAGTTTGATTGTGTTCTCTTCTCCCTCACCCTTGAGGGTCGTGTCAAGTGATGGTGCCACACATTTCCAACAGCTTCCATCCATTCATTAAAGGAACTCATTAGTGAGCTCCGATAAGTTTTTGTGTTTAGAAGGATAAATGAGCTCAAAGTGAAACCTGAAGAATCTCTAGAGGATTTTACTATTAGATTTGTCCATATTTGTTTTGAATTTCCTGAAATAGATGTCAACTGGGTCTATTTGAGTGAAAATTTTCAATGGTTGGTTTTAGTTTCTTTGCAACATCTTCAATTCAAAACAAATTCTGATTCTTATGAGTATCATGATAATTGGAAAATTACAAAGTGTCCAGGTTTTATCTCTAATATCATCTTTCCTACCCCTCTAAGTTGGGAACAATGCCAAGCCTCTGAGGAGGAAAGAATTTCTCATAAAATTTCTCATCCCCCTTCGTCTTTGTTACCTAATGAAGTTTTGGTCACAAATAATTTAGATCATGTAAAATGCTTGTAGGGAATTGAACCAACTTGTATCACCTCTGAATGTCTCATACATCCTATTGAAACTAAACTTGAAGATCAAGTTGATATAAAATTTCTCCATGTTAATGAAACCAAGCTCGAGTCCATTGAGCACATATCTCACTCTATTCTTGAATTTCATTCACCTATCGACAATGACTTGGGTCTTGTCTCAAATAAAGTTGATTGTCTTATCATATCCATGGACAATGATATGAATGCAAATCCATTTCTCCCTTTGGTAGGCATTAATGTGTAGGATGTGAGTCCTAGTCCGATTGGTGCCTCTTCATCTGACCCTTTTCATCCATTGTACCCTGATTTATTTCAAGGTTCTACTACACCAACAGTTTCTACAAATAATTCACCTATTTATCTTGCTTGTGTCAATTGCAATCATGTACATGGGGGTGATGTTTCATAGACACAGTATGAGGATCTTCAATATCTTGTTCCTTAAAAATTGAAGAAGAAGGCCTTACATCTCGTCCAATCCAAGATGGTTTTTTATTGATTACTCTTCAATTTCAATCCAAGAAGGGCCTTGTGTTTCAGATATCCAACCTGATCAAATAGGTGGCTTCAATGATTGTCATTCTATTGAAAACATATTCGCCCATATGTCTGATGATTTCCATTCATACCCACCTACTGATCTTATGAAGCCATTAGAATTCAATGAACCACCTTTCGAAGGTTTGGGGACTCATAAGGAAGCTGAGACACTTCAGCTTCCGTTGATGGTTATGTTAGGTTCTCATGTTCTTGATGAGGCCCCTAAACCAATTCAAATTAGGGTTTCCCTAAATTACTCTCCTCTGAGCATCATCTTGTCAGATGCAAGCTCATCTCAGAAAGCCCTTGATTTGGGTGGGGTTTCTCTGAACACATTTTTCCACCCCATGTAAACTGATATGCATCAACCTCTATACCCTATCTTTTTTGTCAAAGGGACTACAATGGCCATTGTATCAAATTGTTTTGACTGTTGCCTAGCTAGTATGGATCATGATCAAGTAAAAGTAAGTGATGTCTTAAAATCTTGAATATGTGAAGGTACCAATCACCTAACATCTACTTTTTCCAAGACTCTTTCTGTTGATTCACCTCATTCTTCGGAATCTAAATAATATGATCTATTGAACTACAAATTTATGAATATTCAGATGCCAGATCCAATCCACAATATATTCACTGATAATTGTCTTGTCACAACTAATGAGGACTATATGCATTCACCTATTAATCTCACAAAACCACCAATATTCTATGGCTTGCTATTTGAAGGTTCAAAGATTTTTCTGGACAATGAGGCACTTTAGCTCCCACTCATGATTATGTTAGATCCTATCCTCAAATAATCCATGGACAACTTCAAACTAGGGTTTCTAAAATTAAGGTTCTTGCACTGGTGGGCATGGAATCCCCCCTAAGGCATGTTTTGGGGCTCAAAGCCCAAGTTTTGACCCAATCTTGTTGTAAAGCTCTGCAAATTGTGGGCGCAGAGCATGAAAAGTATGATAGATTGATAGGGTTACCCACCCTAGTTTTTTAATGTAATGTTGGCTGAATAGACCTACCCATGGTCTACTGGCCATGGGATTGTATAAATAGAGTGAGGCTCTAAGTGTAAAAGAGGAAGTAGAGGGAGAGATAGGAAGAGATGCTAAGGAAGTAAAGTGAAGTGTGCCTTTGGGTCGTAGAGTAGGAGAAGGCTCTGCAGCTAATTGCGAAGAGGCCTAGTAGTCCACAGCTGAGTGTGCAGACCCCTGCAGCAGAGTGCACGGGGTAGAGTTGAGTTTGTAACCAAAGAAGGAATTAATAAACAAAAGTTTTATCATAATTATGTGTATTTTTTCTTGGAATGGTTAATGCAGGTTCGATATAATTTGCAAATATATTGTTTATTTACTACGCGCACCTGTATGAATGGTTTATGTTGTTAAGTATAACTTAAAGCATGCAAGTAGGCTGAAATAATCAACTAACATTGGAATACCAGTAAGGACATGGGCAATAATGTAGAAGTGTAGCATTCAGCCCCTAAGTAGGGTTGCGTGAAGGAAGCATATTAGGCTATGAGGTATGAGAAAGTGCGTGAAGCAACCTACGCATAGGGTCAAACCGCAAATCACTTGAACCCATTAGACATCTCTAGGGTGCGGAAACTTGGTTCTACCACCCTCCCATACTACTTTGGGTTAGACCTTAGTCTGCGCTCCGCGTACTATTCCCGAAAGGGCCAATAGTACCAGGATTTGTTTGGCTAACTTAACTCTGAACTTGGGTTAGGCCCCTATAAGCCAACAAATGGTTCCGTTACCGGGACCGGGATCTACATAAGAGATGTCTGATGTCGTATCACTGGAATCCAACCAGGAAAGGAATTAAAGACTGGTTGAACAAAAAGATTCACGAGTTTGCGGCACAGGAAAACATGAATCCATGGTTATCAAAGGAAGAGTGGTTAGATTGCTACTTATATACAAAAATCCATGAAATTTTCTTTGCATCCTTCCCCTCTGAGTTGTACGAGTAGATCATGAAGCTAGAAGACAGTCAAGGAAGGTGTAAACTTGACAAAAGTATTGTGTGGACTCCAGAGTTGGTGCGCAAACTAGAAGCATCAGAAGATAAGATCACACGTGCTATGGACCATTGTCTTGATCAAATTATACGAGGGTTTATCACCATGTTTGCAACAGATACTTTACTGAGCTATAACGAGGCAAAATGATGCTTCCTCAAAGGATGACGTGTTAAGTACATTAAAGATTCGAACACTTGGATTAAAATGCTACCGTGTGAAAAGAGGGTTATGCAAATAAATTGATGTTTGGGGCTACGCGGAATGGGAGGATCTACAAAAATGAAGGTAGCGTAGAACTAGAGTCTAGCCCCTTGATCTCACCTCCGTAGGAAAGAGAGGAAGATATCATGAAAGTTTCACCAAGAAATGCAATCAGTATGATAAAGCAACAAATTCCGCGCATACCACCCCCACCTACACCACCACCAGTTTCACCATCTTCACCCCCGTCTTCCCCCACACCACCTCCACCATCACCATAGTTAAATATGGCAAGCGCGAGAAAGTTGCTGGTGTTTAAAGGAGGAGGGAATTAAGATCCGAACTAGTTTTGGTTCATGGTAAAGGCTGTATGGAAGCACAAGGAGTCATGGATGAAAATATAAAGAAAGCGACGCTGGTCAGTGCTTTGCAGGATCGCGCACTGATGTGGTACATTAAGCATTCCAGTGACAATCCAAACACAGGGATTGCAAATATCCAAGTAGTGCTAAACAAGGAATTTGGTAGGCCAAAATCAGAGACACAGTTGATTATTGGATTTAAGGAAATCATGATGCTTTCGGGCAAGACCCCCTGGGGGCTAGATCAAATATTGAAGTGTATGATTCGTGAAGCCAACATGACCTTGACAAATGGGCAACATTACACATGTTTTGTAGTGTCACTAACATCGCATCTATGGAACGCGTTTTCATAGCAAAAGCTATCCACTCACACTGAGGCCTTTGAGATCGCAATGAGACCTCGATACAAGATCCTAACCTAGGAGTCCAACAAATCCACGTGTAGTTGAAAAATTTGTGCCTTCAGATGCATAGTTTGAAACAAGACAGGATGGCTCGCCCAAAAGTGCATGAGGAGGTATGGTGCGTAAACTGCAAAGGCTAGGGACATGACAAGGACCATTGTCCAGTGTTCGTGAACTACCTGGCAGTAGGAGGACCAATGCCATTGAGACCAGAGACACAAGTAAGACAAAGCGTGATGCCTTCATTATGGTGCACGATTTGTCAGATAGGAAGGAAGCATGCTAAACTACCATCTATTATAGAAGTATATGCAGAACTGCCAACAGTTGTTCTGTAATTTCTATAGGTCAGTAGGCCACGATGAGAGTCCCTGTAGAAGTTATGAAATAATGTTGGATCAGACTCCTACCTATAGAGTTCAGACTGAAATACAAGCCCTCAATCAAAATGTAGGGATGACGTACATTAGATTTCATGGGTGCGGACGAGATCGAGGTGGAATGGGACCAGGAAGAGGTCGCAAACAACTAATCTATTATAATCGCGGAGGGTCAGGGCATTATGCCCGCAATTGTACAAATCCAACAAGACCATCATGCTTATATTGTACCCAATTTTATCAAGAGATAGAGGATTGTCCCATGCTGATAGCGAGGCCGTGTAATAAAGAAACACTCCAACCTCCCCCAACTCAGAACCTAAAAATGATGAGGTCTAAGCCACACGAGGAAGAACCAAATGTAAATATCGTGCTCCAATGTGGTATTACGACAAGAGATGACAAAGGCAAGAAACCCAAAGAGAGTGCCTAGGTTCACAAGGCACCAACAACGGAACCAAAGTTTGATTTGGAGCGTGTTAAGGAGACATTCATGGCAGCTAAGAAGAGCTTCACGTAGGCCTCCACTTCAAGTAGTAAAGACAAATTGGAACCAAAAATGGACCCATTAATGCTCACTATCTTTTTGGACACATGCATGAAGCTATTGTGTGACAGCAAGGATATGAAGGGGCTACAAGAACTCATAACTAGGCATGTTGGCACCATGCCATGAGAACCACGTGTAGTTTAGAAGCTCGGGAAGCACACAACGTGAACAGGAAGAGAGATGATATTGGCCTCGTTGATCGGGGAATATGAAATTAATCAAGTGATTTTGGATCTAGGATTAGACACAAATGTCCTACCAAAGCAGACATGGGAACGCATGGGTAGGCCTATGTTGCAATGGTATCCTATTCAATTATGAATGGAAAAACAACAAAATATCCTACCTATGGGAAGATTACAGGGAATAACAATAGATATCAAAGGTGCGAGCATGCTTGCAGATTTCAAAGTGATAGAGATTTTTGATGAAAACAATCCCTATCCCGTGCTATTGGGAATAGATTGGGCCATTGACATGAATGGAATGATAAATCTAAAGAAGCACAAGATGATTTTCAAGAAAAAGTCACTATGCGTAGTGGTACCTTTGGACGCTGCGAAACGATCATGCTACACAGAGCCAGTGTGTGACTACGAGAGAAATGATGATCTAGAATGTATCTACAAGATATCTGCGTGGGAGCAGGACTAGATGAATCCAACAGTGGATGGCAAGATTTTATGGGAGCATGAAAGCTCCTACAACTCAGATTCAGAAGAGGAGATAGAACAGTGGCAGAACCAGTTACACGAGGTAACCACGCTCAACTGCAACATGATGACAAGGTCGTTGCACTTCATGACAACAAAGGTAAGAGATCCACCTATGTATGATGGATTGGCTGAAGTGGAATATTTCTTACACCAATTTGAAAGAGAAGTACTGGAACAACAACGTTTTGGCGTTGTGAAATGGGTACTGTGCCCTACACCCACAAGATGGTGGGGTATGCATCAAAGAATTTTTTAGGTCTGGCACGAATGCAGAAGGATGATGCTCATGTGGTTTGGAAAGCCTAAGATGTGGATGAAAGCTAGGTATTACAGACAAAATGTCCCGTGTGCCCACCTTTCCAGATGGGTATAGGTGTATGGTGAGCAATGTTACACAGTAATTTATCACCATTTGTCACCATCCCTGTTACCCCTCTCCTGCATCTTGGAGGACCCATTCCGGGACTTGTGAGAAGTGACAAGACTTGAAACCACTTGCCTTATTTACCTCTAAACATGAGCTTCATATGCCCTTAAGACATCTCCTGCTCATT
>APFE031684775.1:88550-101432 GCA_000404065.3 Pinus taeda
ACTTTTGTTCCCACATTAAGGTTGGGTGATTCCTCCTGGTGTGGTTCGATTGTGGTCTAGTACGGACTTGGGCTCCCACGTACCGTCGCGTATATATGGGGAGACTCCACTAGGTTTTTATTCTTGATCCATAGGAAGCCGTGTCTGCTGCCTTACAAGCCGTAACGCACCGAACACAGCATTCGGGAAGATTGACTGCAGTACGGAAAGTCCTTGGTTTTCATATGATTGCCAAGGTGTATAAGCAGTTTTACGGATTGTCTAGTAAACCCTTTGCCTAGTTTCTCTAGAGTAGTCACTTTTGATCCTTTTCGGACTCCTTAAAAGAAAAGGTTCACTTGAGCAGTTTGTCACTTCGGGCTCACAAAACATTCGAAGGCGACTAGAGTCACCTTTTTGTCCTTTTCTTGACTCTTAAAACATGAAAAGGTCAAGTACAGTTCCTTTGTCTTAAAATTTATTCGGCCACGTTCACATTTACCCGGTTAGGTCTTGTTCACATTAGCTTGAGTAGGTTTCTTTTTCGTTCTTGATGGCAACTTTTTCGGGGTTCACCAACCCAAGATCCCCCCCTGACGGGAATCCTGGTCATTTCCCTCCTCTCGAGAATGTTGGTGCTCCTTACATGGCAACGTTGTCCCTCCTAGGGTTAACTGTTGGGTTGCCTATTCGGTTGTTCTCAACCTCTCTGGTCCCTGCCGTCTCACCTACTAATCAATCAGTCCCTCCACCTGAAAAACCTCATGTTGATTCTAAGGTGGACCTCTCCCCTTCTACGCCCACTTCTACGTCCTCATCTTCTACTTTGCCTGGTGAAAGACTCAATTTGAGTAACCAGGTGGCTAAGAAGAAGAAGAAGAAGATGGAGAAGAAGAAGGCTCTCAAAGGAGAGGCTAAAAGCACAGCTACCCCCTCGAGTACACCTAAAGTTGGGCCACCTTCTGCTCCTCCACAGAAGGTCAAGTTTCCTTGTAGATTGTGCAAGGATGACCACCTTCTTCGTGATTGTCCTGGCATTCCCAGGGTCTTAGAAGTATGGTCCCGCGATCTGGCCCGCCCTGCATTTCCCTCTGAATCTCACGACGATGCTACCCTATCAGTTGGGAATAGTAAAGGAAAAGGGAAGATTCGAATCCCTTGCAGACTTTGTGAAGGCAATCATCCCCTTCACATTTGTCCACTCATGGATAAAGCCTCCGACGTCTTGGAAAGTCTCGCGGCTCCCTCACCCCAACTCCCCATTAGATATCAACGTCTTTCTACAACTGCAGATTGTCCCCCTGCGGATAAGGAGATTGGTTCAAATTCCTCTCTTGTCCAGCCTCCTCTTCTTGAACCTGGCTCTACCCAGCTTGTTCTAGACCAACTATTGGTCGAACAGAGTGTCGACTCGAGTTCACTACCCGATCACTCTATTTTGGAAGGGCGTAATTCCCATGTTCTTCTTGTCTCCTCAGATTCCCCTGAGTCTGGAAATGACTCTCCTATCCCAGCTGCTCCTGAAAGTCCCTCTTCGGTTCCTATGGAGCATGGGGGTGATCATATGATTCCCCCACCAAATAGTTTGGCCATCCCCTTCGATTGGAGTCATCTGACCGCTTTCTGCCTTCCATCCCATGTGCCTTTCCAGATTATGGTACTTGCCTGTGATAAGGCAGTACCTGGCACTGTTCTGGATGAAGGTGCGTCGGTCGGTCTTATGCCGTACACTACTTGGAAAGCTTTAGGTTCCCCGCAGCTTGGGCCAGTCAAGAAGAATCTGTTGGCTTTCGACGGAGGAGCCTGTCCATCTCTAGGATTACTCCCGAAGTTCCCTATTACTTTGGGAGGTAAAACCATCTATATTGAAGTGTTGATTACCCAAGGTGTTTTAGATTTCAGTCTTCTCCTTGGTCGCGACTATATTTATGCTATGGGGGCCCTTGTCTGTTCGCTTTTCCATGTGGTTTTCTTTCCACACGATGGAAGAATGGTGACTATCGATCAATTGCCATTCATTAGTCCCTCGATGCCTCCTGCGCAGTTGTCGTCCCCTCCTAGTTTTTATCCACCAGTTGCATCTGCCCCGTCGCAGGTCAACTACGTGGCTACCTATCCCGTGCCTATATCCAGTGATGCTGCCATCGTGCATAGTGTCTTGGGGGCATTGGGTCCTGACTTCCGAGATGTTTCCCTCCCACTGGGAGAGCCACTCTTGGAAGCCCCAACTTCCTGTTCATTATGATGAAGTTCGGGCGGAGCATAGTTCGCTTTCCTGTGTCAAGCTCCTTAAAAAATGAAATTAGGTGTATCGAGCATAGGTTCCTGGTTCTTGTGTCAAGCTCGTTAAAAAATGAAAACAAGGGTTATGAGGATAGTTCTTTTAATGTGTCAACCTCATTAAAAAATGAAACAACTCCCTTTCCAAATCGAGTATTTTGATTAAGATCTCGTAAAATACAAGTCGCATCTTTCCAAGATCTCAAAAGTGAACCTTCATTCCATCCACTTTGTTGAATGCAATGAAGCTTGGGGGGCATGTACCTCATTTTGCATCATTCTGCTGGGGGCATGCGAACTTATAACAAGCGTAGTTTTTCATTTCAAGCTTGTGTAAACATGGAACCGAATCCAGGCAGAGTTCTCCATGGTTCAAGCTTGTGTAAAAATGAACCTATACCTGAGTCATCTTTAAGCTCTTTTCTGACTCATAAAACAGGAAAAGATTGCTGAGTATTTTTTCCCTTTTTGACTCGCTAAAGAGAATAAAAATGGAGGTCTTCTTTCAGCTCTTTTCTGACCGTTTAAAGATGAAAAGATTGTCGAATTGGTCCTCTCGACTCGTTAAACGGACATGAGAGGTGGTCGTTTTTTAAACTCTTTTTCCCAACCGTATAAAGAATGAAACGATTGTCAGACCCTTATCGTTTCAGGTTCGTTAATGGAAACAAAATGACGTGATATCAATCACTTTTTTACTTTTTTCAGATCGATGTCACTATTTATGAAAAGTACTCCTCGGTTGTAATGATCAGACGGTTCTTTCGAGCATCGTTTTATACTTTTTCGGGCTCGAGAGACACAACTTTACGAAAAAGGACACCCCTGGAGTCTTCTTTTCACTGTCTTTTCAAACTCTCTAAACATGAAAAGGCATCGAGTTCTTCCTTTGTCAAACTCGCTAAAACTTAATGACATCGGGTTTCGTCGAAATGATGCTCCTCAAGCATATGCTATCCCCGTCAAGCTTGCCATCCAAAAATAACCGGGGTACTCGCGAGAAATGGTGGGGGAATAAAGGAATCATAATCGTCGTCATCGGCAGTATGTCGCTCTTGAACATGGCACTTCTTGCATTTGTGTCTGGGTGGGGACATCTCATCTCGCTTCACATTTGCCTCCACGGGTTTAGGTTATCCTATTTGACCATTCATCTGCTCATCATCTCGTCATCATGACCCCTGATCATTTGACCTCAAATACTGCCAAATCCGTTGTTGTGCCGCCGATATGTTCAAGAGAAGTTGGCCTCTGCAAGAATACTCAATCTCCCTCCGATATCTCACACAAAACATATTTTCTCTTTTCGTCTCGTGTCGATGATGTGGGAAACATTATGGCCCACCTTCGATCTAGATCACATCCTGTCGACTTCATCTCATTATCCAGGAAGGTGACCTAGAGACTCCCTTCAGGTACCTTGGGGCCTGCATGCCTCAACAACAGGTTCTTCGTGTTCGACGCGAGGTTTTCATCATTAGCCTCCGATCGGATGATTCTATGGGTGTTTGACATCGGCTCATTGATTCACACGCCGTGGATTGTACCTATAGTACCTTGAGGACCATCGTCATTATTGGTGGCACCTCTCGTGTCTGTTAACAGTTTTCATCATTGACTGGTAATCAGACAATGTTCATGCATGTTTGACTTTGACTCCTATATTCACATGCTTGAACTTGTACTGTGTTCAGGTCGAGTTGGAGTGCAAGACCCCAGATTGTGCCTATTGAACTCCGAGTTGCATTTTGTGGATTATTGTAATCATTACATGACTCATTTCTTGGATGGCTGCGACCATACCTTAGTCCATTCATAGATCCTCATTGGATGGCTGCGTCCATGCCTGGGATCCAGTTTTATACTCTGTTACGGATGGCTGCGCCCATACCACATATATATCATGTAATTGAGATGTCAGTTGTACTTCTTTTCGCAGGTTCTTCGGCGACAGTGTTTCAGTCACACATGTTCTTGTAAAGCACTTCACCCCTCTCTCTCTCGGGCCTCATGCTTTAGGGGGCATCTGTTACACAGTAATTTGTCACCATTTGTCACCGTCCCTATTACCCCTCTCCCGCATCTTGGAGGACCCATTCCGGGACTTTTGAGAAGTGACAAGACTTGAAACCACTTGCCTTATTTACCTCTAAACATGAGCTTCATATGCCCTTAAGACATCTCCTGCTCATTGCCCCTAAAAATAGCCCTCTTTGCATTAGCGCTAGTGCCTTGTGTTATGCCCGCACCAATGGGGAAAATCCTAATGAAAGGGCACGCCATTAGCGCTCTGTCCCAGAGTCGCAATTGCGCCAACCATTTTGGGAAAAGTTTTCAACCACTCAAACCTCCGAAGGTTCTGACCACCTCATTCACCAAACTGATTCCAAGTTGAGTGAGGATGGTTTGGCTTCAAATCTCCTTGGATGGAAAGTTGTTTGCCACCATTCCATGGAAGTTTCCAAGTGATGAAGCCAAATCCATGATTGTGGGGGATTGACCTTATCTCTTCCTTTTCCTCTATAAAAGCTTGTACCCATGGCTTGAGCAAGCTAGTTCTAGTTCTGAAAGTTCTAACTCTTGTGGCAATACTTGTACTGAAAGGAGGATATCAAAAGGTTGGAGTTGCAAGAAGCCTTATTTGTATCCATAAGGCTTTCCCTAAGTAAGGAGACTTTGTCACTAAAGAGAGAGAGAGCTTGTCCCTCACTCCTTCAAGCTTTTGCAAGACTTGTGTAGCTGAGCACTAGCCAAAGGAGGACTTGACGTCAGGATGCTGGTTTTATTCTCCTTTGTTGAATTATTAATAATAGATGACTATCATTATGGTTCCATTCTCGTTGTACTTGTAATGGTTGATGTTGAATTATATCCTTCCTGACTGATATATAATTGCATATATTAGATTTCACACTTGTGTTTGTGTTGTTTTCTTTGTGTCCAGGTGTCCATTCACGTGGATAGTGGAGGATCGTGACCAGCCAAGGAAAAGGAACGTGGGCGACGTCTCTTCTACAAACTAAAGTGTTGGATCTCAAGTAGGTCTTCATCACCTACCTTTTATTTGCAATTAGGAACTTGCTGTGGGGGGGAATCCTCCGCTCTCGTTGATTGTTGCTAGACCCGTTCTGTGCTCGAGTAGGGATCGCCTCTATCCGTAGAGGGGATTTACCTCTCCAACAAGCAACGTGCTGAAACGCACATCATCCTTGAGATAGGAAACACAATCGACAGATTATCCATGTGGAAGCCTTTGAAAAATTATGCGAAGTAATGAACGCAGTCCACCATGTGAAACACACTAATTGGGACCTGCACATACCAGCGATTCTATGGGCTTATAGGACCATGTGCAAAACCCTTACCACGTGGGCACTTTCAAAGCTAACATATGAAGTAGATACTGTAATCCCTATGGAGCATGCAAATCCTAGTCTGCGCATAGTAGCACCGATAGATACGATGGTTTGCGAAGCCTAGAAACAAGGTATCACACAACCACAAGAAACAGAATGCATGGGACTTGATGAAGAAATCCAATAGGGAAACCTTAGACTCCAAGAACTTAAATAAGATAGGGTATGGTTAAGGAAGAAAGGCACACTTGTGGACACAGAAGTCAAGAAGCTAGACGACGAGATAAGGAAAGATTTTCTCAGCAAAAGACTAGAATGGTAAGATAGGATGCATGCGATCATGATGATAGAGTTAAGGCCTATTGCCATGAATTGATCAATCTGATGCCTTGGCTTGGACCACATATTGCTAAGCATAGTGACCAAGGTAACATGTTGCAAATGGTGAAGTGTGTGATGCTAAGTGTAACAATAAAAGGTGGGGATTCTCCAAGAGCAATGACAGAGGTCCCGATGAAACTCTACATGGGTGGTGCACCACCTGACTAGCTAAGAGAAGGACAATCTTAGCGCTCTAGGCAATTGGAAGGGAGTGAAAGACTATAAACTATTCTACCTGGGAGCTGCACAATATTGGAGATGCCTGTAAAAGTAGAGAGTCACAAGGTCTGCGACCGTGCACGGGGGGCTACGCTTCCACACGGGTTTGCTAGAAAATGACAGTTGAAGTCACTATTCATGATGGGATGCTCGACTTGAGGCCAAATGGAGTGGGTGACAGGCATTTAAGATTTTATTTATGGGCAAGATTTGGGAAAATTTGTTGCCAAGAAAGCATTAGTGAACCAAAATTGGGGCGAACGGTCGAATTCAAATTCAAAAAGCACTATAAAATACAAAATCTTGCCCAAAAAACAACACTTGGTCATTTGCTAATTGAGCGATTGAGTAGAACCCTAAGCATTGTGATTCAAGCATGGATTAAGCCCATCAATTTGCAAGTGATAGATTGTTGCATAGCTACAATGACAACAAATAAGGATGGTATGGGGATCGAAGAGGTGACTGCTGGTGAGACCGTGTAGGCCCTAACTGTGGAGCATGTTCCAGAAGGTGTCGGGATTGTTGCAAAGATCCTGAAATAATCGTGCACACCAAGACCCAAGAATAATAAGTAATGGCTCCCATGTGTGTGTCCCCATAGAACTCGTTGCACAAAAAACTTTCGATAGAGGAGAAAGGGAAAGCTATCACTATAGAAATAGGTGAAGAAGAAGAAGATCTGCAACCCCTTATCATCGCAGAGGAAGAAGACGAAGGCATGGAGGTAGATTCTCAACCTACGCTCTTTGTGACAATACTACCCGCCTATGTCCCCCTGTGAAAATGGAAGGCCAAAGTGCCCAAGGACCTAGATGAGACCAAGAGTTCACTCTAGAGCCCGCTCCTCCTAGATGGAATTATGTTTGAAGGAACGCACTTGGGCTGTGTGTCAACCATGAAATTTAAAGATTGGGAGCTCGCTGACTGCAAGAAGTTCCCTCACCTTGACACCGTAAATCTCATGAAGCAGGACACCATTGGGGTGGTAACAACATTAGAGCCGTGGAAGTGGTTGCATGATGTGGAAAAGGTTATGTTGCTAAACCTACTATGGGTGTCACATTTCCACCACACCCCAATAACCATTTTCATTATCAGGCAGGTACTCTGCCTAGTGCATGATGGGTATTTATGGTTGGAGGAGCCCATCCCCATCATGGCAGACCTTATTCATTGTGCTTCCCAACTTCCATACAAAGGAAAGACCCTGTGACCATATCGAAAGGGAAGGGCAATGATTTGGCCCCCACAGAGGTCATGAAGATGAAGTACAAGATAGAAAAGAAGAAGAGGGGTTACACCATCTCCAACATCAAGGAAAAAGCAGTATGTATGGCAACCCAAATCCTGGTAGGCAAAGTTATGTGGAAGTGCCGCACAGATGAGGTACCTGCGCTGGTGGTCGTATTGGCTAAGAGGTGTGCAGAGGAGGTCAAGTTTAATTGGTCTAAATTCCTCTGCAAAAAATTCCACTATCCATGGTTGTTGTTGTCCATAGTGCTCGTAGTAGGGGAATTGTCAGAGGATAGGCAATTCCCCATAATTGACAGAGAATTACCGAAGGTCGCGAAGTACGCTTCACTTTGGGCCACGAAGGATGCTACAAGGATACGTGACAACATAATATTCTAGGTGCTCATGGAGATGAAAATCTGAATGTGGATCAACCGTAAGCTGTGGTTTTCACCCATGGTTTACAAAAGTCTGCAGAGTTTTGCAGAATTTAAGGCAGACATGCACAACATATATATCAGGGTACGAAATGATCTGACAAATCAGTGGACAAAGCTACCCTTTGTAGCCATTAATGATGCCATTTTCAATGTCTTGGAGGCATGGCCTCTAGAATGGCGCGTCCCAGACATTGAAAAACTTGAGAGGTCGACAATGCAAAAGAAGAAAGACAATCCTGAGCTGCACATTGCACAATTGGCCGAAAATGGTGGAAGGAAATAGCAGTAGTTGAAGTGCAGGCTATGTGGGAATTAACACAGAAAGCAACTGAGTAAGAAAAGGCCACAGCAGCAGCAGCAGCACAGGAAGCAGCTATGAAGGTAGCTGAGGGCCAAACAATGCCTTTGCAAAGGTAGGTAGCAGAGGAAGCAAAAATAGAACAAGGAGGTGCAAACCCATGAATTGTGTCCAAATAGTTGAAGCGCCAACACACGACAAAGCGAGTAGAATCAAGGAAGAAGGTCAAGGCCTCGAAATTGTCCATTGACCCGCTCACTATAACTGAGGGTGATCTACATGACATCGATGAGATGGTGCATGATGTCACAAATGAGGCTCTCCAATATTTTATGTAGGAGAAGTAGACTGTGTTGGGGCCCCTCATAGTGCAGTTGTAAGAATTACAGGCATACCCCCCTTAGGTTGGTACCCTTTCGACCAACCTCACAGCCAAATTTATGGCAATAGAGCAGATGTTGTGCACATGGATGGCAAACACAATAGCGTTTCCAGAAGGGGCTCTAGTGACATCAAATGAGGATGAAAGGCTTTCGGTTAGCATGATGCAAGGTCTCAATGTTAATCTAGCTGCCCTTCCACGTGAGACATTATATCTATTATAGGATTGGATAATGGCAGAGTTGTGTGCTAAGGAGAGCCGCATGCTCCAAGTTCTCAGTGAGCAGAAGATGAATATGGAACAACTCAGCTTGCAGCACAATGAATTGGTGTCGCAAAATCAACAGCTAGTGAAGGTGATAGATGACACTTTTTGAAGCATCCCAGAGCTAGCCATCCCGATAGATCTACCAGTGGAGGTGCGGATCCATAGGCTAGCAGCAGTAGTCCATGAGGCTAGGGAAGAAATGACAAAGGTTCAACTGGAGTTGAATCTTCAGATTGTCGAGCTGTAGTTAAAGACACAACCATTCACTACCCTGGAAGTTAGAGAATAGCATGCTAGCACTATCATAGTGGGATTGGAGGAAATCGGAGGTGCAGTGCGAGACTGCACCAACATATTGGAAGAATCACTTGATTTTCTCACAACTCTACAGGAGGACCCCAACATCCAATGCTTAGAGACAAAGGTGTGAGAACTCCAACAGTAGTATGACAGTGTCCAAGGAACTGTGCAGACAAAGGTCCTCAGCCAATGGCTTGCGAGGATGGAGCAGGCTAAAGCACTAAAGGAGCAGGTGGATGCAACATGACATAAGAAGGAAGTTCTCAAAGCATGCGTCCAACCTTGGATCGACGAGGCCTTCACCATCATGAAAGACATTGAAGGCAAGCTCACGCACATATAGGGGATGCACACATTAATGTAGTGAAGCACTCCAGACACAAAGGTCTCAGAATAGTACATGCAGTAGATCCAACAAGTAACAACTCAGTGCATTGCTGATCTCTTTGCAGTTCGAGAACATTTGGAGGGACTTTGCATAAAGATCACCACACTGACAGAGTGACTCGAGGGTGAGTCACGATGCTTGTGCTAGGGGCTTGCTGGGCATGGAATCCCCCCCAAGGCATGTTTTGGGGCTCAAAGCCCAAGTTTTCACCCAATATTGTTGTAAAGCTCCCCAAATTGCTGGCGAAAACCGCAAAAAGTATGATAGAGTCATAGGGTTGTTGTCCCTAGTTTTGTAATGTAATGTCAGCTAAATAGACCTACCCATGGTCCGTGGACCATGAGATTGTATAAATAGAGCGAGGCTCTAAGTGTAAAAGAGGAAGTAGAGGGAGAGATAGGAAGAGAGGCTAAGGAAGTAAAGTGAAGTGTGTCTTTCGGTTGTAGAGTAGGAGAAGGCTCTGTAGCTGAGTGTGCATAGGCCTAGTAGTCCACAGCTGAGTGCGCAGACCAGTGCAGCTGAGTGCGTAGGGTGGAGTCGAGTCTGTAACCAAAGAAGGAATTAATAAAGAGAAGTTTTATCATAATTATGTGTATTTGTTCTTGGGTTAATGCATGTTTTATATAATTTGCAAATATACTATTTATTTACTGCGTGCACTTGTATGAATGGTTTATGTTGTTAAGTATAACTTAAAGCATGCAAGAAGGCTAAAATAATCAACTAACATTGGAATACCAGTAAGGACTTGGGTAATAATGTAGAAGCGCAGCATTCAGCCCTCGAGTAGGGTTGCGCGAAGGTAGCATATCAGGTTGCGAGGTACGGAAAGTGCACGAAGCAACCTGCACACAGGGTCAAACCGCGAACCACTTGAACTCATTAGACATCTCCAGGGTGCAGAAACATGGTTCTATACCATCCCATAGTACTTCGGGTGAGACCTTAGTCTGTGCTCCGCAGGTTGTTCCCGAAAGGGCTAGTAGTACTGGGATTTGTTTGGCTAACTTAATCTGAACATGGGTCAGGCCCCTATAAGCCAACATGAAATTTAATCCCCTAGTATCTCAGTCATACCTAGTGAACAAACACTGTTTTCAAGTCATCAAGGTGATCATCCTCAACATCATGATGTGATTGTTGGTTGGCTTGAAGCATCTTATATGTAATATTTTTCTGCTAGTAGGCAACATCTTTCCTCACTTACATTGGATTTAGGGTTAAGAATGAATGGATGTATGTCATGGTTGGATGATTATAAATTTCAAGTTTTTGATTCTGTTCACCAATATTGGATTGCAGTTTGGATTGAACGTTTTTTTCTGGCACATTTTCCTATAAGTAGACATGATCTTATTGATGTTGTGCATGTTTCATAGGTGTTGATGGTGGTGGACCCACCAACATGTCAGGGGATCTCCCCAATAACAAGTCCCAAGTAGACCAACGACCATTTGGTATAGGAGTCCCAACAGTGGGTTGTACGGTATTGCCTTGACCGCTGTTTTGTACAGAGGCAAGTAAGATGTCCCTGTTGGTAGCGAGGGTGTGACATATGCAGCAAGTCAAGGAAGCTACATGAGTGGTTATAGCACATAGAGGGTGAGGTTAGTGCGCCCCTTGGAAAGCTATAAAAGCACAAATTTGGGAAGGGAACACTCGAGAAAAGATGCATCACAACATGGAAGGCAAGTAAGCTAGCAATCAAAAGTGATGATTAATCCAACAACACATTTCAGTAAGATTCATACATACATATACCAAAAATAGCTACACATGCATGCGTAAGAAAATAGATACATATACCATTTAGAGTAAACAAGATAGTTGAAATACAATACAACATATGCATGAAACATGATGGCTCTATTATATTAAGAAGTGTAAGTTCGAGTCATACAATACAATCATGAGAAACCACTAGTTCCGACAACGGAACATTATAGTCACTATTGCGTGCTCCTCCGAAGAGATATACTAGCTCTACATAGTGGAGAAGCCAAGGCTCATTACAATACTCTCCAAGCTTTCTCTAAGATATTCCTATCGGAAGCTTGGCTGACCAAAATCGTATACAATGAGTTATGATGACTATATATAACAAAGGGTGGGGTCACCCTTGACATTCCTCTTTGTGAAAATTAAACTATCCTCATGACTCTTCATCTACTCTACGACTATTACATCCAACTATTAACACTTGAACTTCCACTTGACAAGACATTACATACAATCTACACGTGTACCCGTGTGAGACAAAATAGGCTTGAGCAAGCCATGCAAGACATCACTATGACTTGGACAACTATGGGAAGACTAGCTCTATAACATCCTCATGGTGGTCGACCTTAGTAAGCTGATGCCAAGCTCGGCAGTCCGCGATGGTGTCCATGTACTCTAAGGTGACGTCTTTTTGGAAACGAAATCTTGCCTCCATAGCATCCGAGTACACTACTTGAGTTCCTTTATCCAATTCATCTGATAACATGTGCGTCATTATCTTGAGTGTGGCTAGACCAACCACATACTAATGCATGGTGTCTACATTGATCACCAAGTCTAGGCTTGTGGCTATGCGCATCAACTCGTCAAAGTACAAGTCAAGCTCCAGTTAGAATTATGCCTTTATATTTGCTTAGGTGAGTGTCCCAATAGATGGGATCGCAAGTGCATGCACAACAACATCCATACTCCCTAATACTCATGCATGGGAAGCCTTCAATCTAGTGATGAGCTACGGGAGATCTTCATAGTTCTGGATCTGACTTCGGATGTGTGCCTTCAGCTTGAACGCTTTGGGCTTCAGCATCTTGGGCAAGTGTAATGGGGCTCCCTTGTATCTCATTATCCATGTTTTCATGTAATCAACAACAACATGCATGTTCAATAAAATACACACTCTCCTAGCACATCATTGCTACCAACCATTGAGATGGAGAATTTCCTTAGGCACAATACAAAACTTGGAATACAATGCCCACATGACTGTGTCAAGGGACAATACTTCATCTAGTATATCCTTCTTCAAATCTGCTTGGGCAAATGCTGTAACCAGTTCTCCTCCCTGCTTGGTAGTCTATAACTCCTTAGTCGTTCACTCGTTTTCAGCTATCAAGGAGTGAACACTCGAGCTAGTGGCTTCAACATATTCTCTAGTAGCATCAACCAATGTTGCTGGTTGCTTGCACACGTTAGACATGATCACTCATTCCTCAAACTATGTAGGAGATGTGTGATCATCCTGAGTTGACACTCTACGAGATTGCACAACTCTATGTTGGGATTCATGGAATGAGATGTTGTGAATATCTCCCTCCGGATTGTCTCTAAAAATTTCAGTGTCTCCTTGGTCACTT
>APFE031684788.1:0-79387 GCA_000404065.3 Pinus taeda
AGATTTCCAGAGAAGTCTCTTTCATTCCTTTTCAGACTCCTTAAAGGAAAAGTTCCATCTGAGCACTTGTCACTTCAGGCTCATTAAAAATCGAAGGTGACTAGAGTCATCTTTTGTTTTTTCTCGAATCTTAAAAATTGAAAAAACAAGTTGTGTCAAATCGTCTAAAATTTATTTTAATCGGAATAACATCATTGTTCCCTCGTTGATCTTAGAAATTAGTCTCCCTTCATCGCAAGTTCCTGTAGAATCGCTAGGAAATCTTTTGGATAGAATAAATATGTTTGAAAAACCATCAACATCCAGGACTTTGTCATCTGATGCAGCAGCAACAACACCTCCTACTGCTACTCCAACAATGTTCGCTGGTGTACCATCTGTCCCAGCAAGTTATCAACAACAAGTCGGTGTCCAATCAAGGACTGTTTCGACGACATGGTCAGTTCCTATTTCTTCATCCAGATTCTCATCTGGTATTTCTAATGTTGAAACTCAACAAATTGATCCAATCTATCTTCAAAGGCCAGTCTACCCTTTAAGTACTGGATTGCCACCATATGGGGGGCAATATGCCTTTTCATTGTTCCCTCCTGGAGAACAACCATATGGGAGTTTACAACAAAGTTCAAGTCAAACTGGAATTACATCCAACGGTTGGGTACCAATACTACCTCAGCAACCAAGGGTTGTATATTCAATGCAACCAGTCTGCCCTGTGTCGGATATTCCCACTATACCTGCTATGGTGACTGCATCGCAAGTACAAGAGCTACCTGTTGTATGTCAACCCCAAGTTTCTCAGGTTGCAATACAACAGCCTCTCATCTCAGCGATTCAAACACAACCTTCAGGTTAGTGCCTCCTTATCTGGAGCAACTCAGGCTCAAACAGGTACTATGACTCCTCATCTTGGTCAATCATCCAGTATTGGACAACATAAAATGGTCCAACAACCATGGCTGGTTCAATATCAACAACTGCAATTCAAGCAATCATATCAGTGACCTGAGCAACAAGTATTTGTAAGTAATGGGAAACCGCATTTCCAAAACGGTTATCAACAACCATACTATAATGGTTATGCCCATCAACCTTATCAAAGTTACCAACATCAAATACATTATGTTGGTATGTAAAGACCCACTTCTCAGGTTATTCCATCTTATCCTGGGTATGCTTCACCTAACCTGAATCAATAGTTGCCCTTTGTAGCAACTCTAGAATTACCAGATCTAAAGCGATTGATGAATGATCTAATTGCTTATGCCCCTTGGTGGCCGGCGATTCTGCATAAACTTCTGTCAGATATTCCTAAATTTAATGGAAATCCAGGTGAAGCCCCGTCGAATCATGTGATGAACTTTCATCTGTGGTGTTCATCAAACACTCTCAACGATGATTCAATCAAGCTTCGCCTTTTTCAATGAACGTTAACTGGTCCGACAGCAAAATGGTATATCAAATTGCCTAGAGCTTTGTTTGATAAATTCAACACCCTAGCCACAACCTTTTTAACCCATTTTCAGTTACCCATAAGGTACGAAATGGGAACAGAGCTTCTTACCAAATTCAAACAAATGACGGCCACTCACATATCCGATCATATTCATGAGTGGCGACGTCGTCATAGAATGGTAAAAACATATGTTCCTGATCATCTGTTAGCTGAATGGTTTATTAATTCATTGTTGCCTTCTATTACAGAATATGTGGCAAAGGGAGGAGTCGTCACTGAAGAGCAAGTTATTTCTTGTGTGCAATATCTAGACTTGATATATACTCAGTCTGGCACACTCTACAATAAAATCCCTGATGCTTCTAGACCAGAATTTTCCATTCCTCCCCTTCCTAAATCAAACAAAGACTCTCATGCTAGCAATGGCATGATAGGTACGACTAGCACGAAAACCGTAAAGGCTACATCAAAGAAGGCCCGTACGGTTTCAAGTCTAAATGCAAATGAAAAAATTCTTACCTTGGAGGTTAATGGCATGTCGACTGACAAAGGCAAAGAACCAAAGAAACCAGGAGGCAAGAAGAAAAAGAAAGGGAAAAAGAAGAAACAAGAGGAGTCATCTCCTAAAAAATCTTCTACAAACCCTTCTGGGCAAAGGAAACCTCCTTCAAGGTGTCAGATATGCGATGAGGATCATCGGACAAGAGATTGTCTATATAAAGTTGAGCTTAGAAAATTCTTCAAGAGTTCAAAAACCTCAGCGGTATTGACTGATCCGTTTCCAAACCTGGGAATCAATCTAGTTGATAGTGACAATGCTTCCACATCTCGAGTGCTTATGTTGTCCATTTCAAAACAAAAAAATGACTCTTTGATGTTGACAAGGAATAAAGATTATGGAAATCCACAGATGTCGAACAACAAGGCTACAGATCAACATAGTAATTCGACAACAACTTCGACCGAAGTTGTGCCACCCATCATTCCTGAGCTAACGATAAAGTCGCCAAAGGGAGTAGTACACAAATCGACATTTAATGCTCGTGCTAGAGCAGCACAACATTATAATATAGTGGAATATCTGGCCCAATCGCTGTCCGCTATGTCGACACTTGAGGTACTGCAAAATTGCCCCTCCCGAAAGCAAGCTTTATTATCAACGATAGGTGGGATTGGCCCAGCAGATTATAATCTTGTGGCCTTTGATCACAAAGGATATGACCCTCAGTTACCAGCTCAACTAGCTTTCCTTATTCAAGTGAAAGCCTTGAACAAAACTGTTCATCGAACAATTATTGATGAGGGGGCATCTACATGTATTATGTCAATGAGTTGCTGGAAAAATTTAGGCTCACCACCCTTGTCGCGATCATCAATGACGTTAAAAGCATTTGATGGGAAAACATACACTCCATATGGGGTCTTAAGTAACTTGCAAGTCGAACTGGGCGGCAAAACAATAGAAATTGATGTTGAAGTTATCGACGGAAACCTCGATTACAACATCCTTCTGGGAAGGCCCTGGATATATACTATCGCCACGTACTTCAAAAATATTGCATTTCCCTTCCAAGGAGGAATCATAATCATCGACCAACAAACATTTCTCCCCAACAGTTCACAAGTTACGGGAAGCATTTCGATGATCCACGGAAGCTCTCAGTCACTTCAAAATATCAAAGTAGGTCTCCTAAAGACCCACCCTTAATGGGGACTTTTTCCCTTCTGCCTCTGAGTAAGCTGGCAGAAGTGGCCACAATGGAAACATGTCCCATGAGATCTTCTACATAAACAAAAATGAAGAAATCGGAACATTTTGATAGTGTGGATCATCGCAAGGCATTGCCTCCAAGCCCTACCATAGCTACATCATCTAATGATCAATTCAGTGATGTTGTACATTATGTACTAGGGGCATTGGAACCAGATCTTTCCTTCATAACCCCTTATGAGTTGTGATCAAAGGTTGCCATGAGGATAGTTCTTTTACTGTGTCAACCTCATTAAAAAATGAAATAACTCCCTTTCCAAATTGAGTCTTCCAAAGATTTCGAAGGTAAACCTTCATTCCAACCACCGCGTTGAATGCAATGAAGCTTGGGGGGCATGCACCTCGATTTGCATTATTATGTTGGGGGCATGCAAACTTATCCCGAGTAGTGTTACCGTAGGGGGCTCAAGCCTGTTAAAAAATAAACCCGCCACGAGTAGTTTTAACGTGGAATTCAAGATCGTTAAAAAATAAACATAAGCAATGAGAAAATGTTTCCCCCAGAGTTTAAGCTCACTAAAAAATGAACCGATCCCCGGTAAATAGCCATTTTGAATGCATTATCATCAGATTTTGAGCCTTGGTCGTGTTCTCATCATCACCTCCACTCTGTTTTAGCTGATCATTCGCCTCCATTTGATTGTTTACCCCTTTCGAGGAAAATCTGCGAAGAGTGATTCTGTTAGCCATCCTTGTGACACTGTCGTGATTGGAAAATTCCAAACCTTACCTGGAATCAGCCGCTACCCGAAATCATCACTCGTTCCTCGGAAAACGAGTCTCCTTTAAACTCTTTTCAACTGACTCGTAAAATATGAAAATATTGCCGAGCGATTAGCCTCTCCGGCTCGTTAAAGTCATCGCAAGTGCTATCCCTCCTCTAGATTTTAATATTTTTGGACTTGAGGGATTATTACACAAAAAGATCGAGCGCTTGTCTTGTTCGGCTCATTAAAACTATCGAAAATTCATCCCTTTCGTATTATTTTACGCTTTTTCAGACTTAAGGGATTATATGACAAAAAAGAATCATTGGAGTTTCCTTTTCATCCCTTTCAAACTCTCTAAAGTTGAAAAGGACCGAGTTATCTTTGTTGTTAAACTCGTTAAAACCTAACAACGACAAACTTTTCCAAATGGACAAGAACGAGTTTCACTGTTGCTAGGCTCGTTAAAACATAGCGACAGGTTCGCCCGAAGTGCAAATTATATAAAAAGAATATGTTATCCTCCTCAAGCTTGAAAAAAATAAGGAGGTACTAGTCAGCAATGACTAGGGAAAATTGGGAAGAAAACATGAAGAAACTTTATTGGTAGCAAGTCGCTCTTGAACATGACACTTTCTCTCTGCATCCGAGTCGGGTTGGGTTGCTCCGTTCACTGGTCATATCACCATTGGTATGTCACACAATCCATATTTGGGGTTAACGCTACCAATCCATCGTTAGTGTCACTGATATGTTCAAGAGAAGTCGCTCAGAGAATTCACCTATGCCTCATCCGCTGCAATACATTCACGCTCCATTCCTTCATGACCGCCACCTTGAACCCTGTATCATCAGATCGTTTTCACCTCCAAAATCATTTGCTCCATTCCAGGTCATAGATGTGGGATTCATTAAGGCCCTCCTATGATGGGTCACTTCTTGTCGACATCAGCTCATTATCCAAGAAGTTGACTTAGGAACAACCCCTTTCAGTACTTTGAAGCTTGCATGCCTCAATGGCAAGTTTCTCACTTTCGGCAACAGGTTAACATCAATGGCCTTCAACTGAGAGATTTTTTGTGGTGTTCGACGCCAAGTCCTTTTTCACACCACGTGAATTGTACTATAGTACCTTGAGGGTCATTGTCATTATTGGTGATCACTCTCGCGCCTGTTAATAGCTTACATCATTGGCTGGTAATCAGGCGATGTCTTTCCATGTTCGACTCCCGAACATTTTTCACATGGATCGACTTGTACTCTGAGTGAAGATCGAATGAGTTTTGAAGACCTTGGATCTAGTTTCACCCATGTAGGCTACGACATATTCAGGAATATCAAGACATCAAATGTACATCATTGCCGAATAGATGATCATCCAAATCAAAGGATGATGACTCCGTCCGAATCATCAGTCTACCACACAGACAATTGTCTGTCCTATGTACATGAAAATGAATTTATAAAGGTAAGCATGGGAATGGTCGCCTCAGCTAGATCATGAAAAATATTATGAAGATAATGTATTGTATTGTATCTTATTACAGGTCACCTCCTAGCTTGAAAAAACTTCGGATCCTCATGGTAAAGCATTTCACCCGACATCAAAAGATTAACGACCTCATGCTTTAGGGGGCAACTATTGCAGACATTTTTGGGCACTGCAACCCCAATCATAAATGTCCATAAACTGAGGGATCCTAAGTCCCTAAAAGTGTTGCTTCACTACCTAAAGGAACAAGGTTAGCTAATTACATCATCTCTTAGAAGTTCTCCACAGAAAACTGCTCAGAACTGGTCAAAACTAGACCATACTGAATGCCCAGTGCAAAGGGTGCGATGATCTCACCTCATACACATGAGAGGTGCGATGCATACTGAAAAGTCCTTCTACAGGGTGTGATGGACAAGAATAGACAAGTGGCGGAGACAGTTTGCTAAGTGGATGATCAAGGAATCTTCTAGAAACTTCTCCTATGACACTGGCCTCTCAGAAATCGGTCAATGATGAGTAAGAGATCAATGAAATCTCCAAGTGGAGCCAAGAACTATCAGAGAGAAGACACTAATAAAAAAACCCAGAGCTGACTCACACCTTTGTAAATATCTATATATGGATCTCTCATTCCAGAGATCCAGAGGTTAGAGGCTAGAATCTTGTATCTTGTAGAGAAGTGCTGTTGGTTTTCTGGTGAAACTTCATAGTGTTGGGTGATCTAAGCTTTACTTGAGGTGAAGAAGGGCTTTCTTGCTGGAGGATGATGCTGGGTCAGAATAATTTGTTGTAATCCTCTTGCTATTATTGATATTAATAAAGTTATTCAAGTTTTCCTCCACATTCTTGTATGTTTTATTGTATATGCATTTGTGTGGTTAATACATATCTGGTCCTATGTTATTTATGAATATAGATCTCTGCTCTTCGATAGTATTATGCTACTTTGATTCCATAGGTTCTCTTTGAAGCTAGGCAGATGAAGAAGCAGAAAAGATCTATCAGGAAGGAGAGGAATCAAGCAAGGAACCAAGCGCAAGACTAAGGTTGGTGTCCTTTGTTCCACTCTTATCTATTTTTCATAAAGGAACGCAAAAGTAGTCTTTAATTGTTTGTTTCTAAGATAGCTACCAGTCTTAGTGGGAATAGCAGCTCGGAGTGGACACTATTCCTGGTAACAATGTGAACAAATATATAAGCCTAGGAGGTGAGCTAAGTGGAATTAAGTAGTAGGAGGAGACTTTAGGAAAACAAATATGGTATTTGAAGTAGATGATAGAAGTGTTGGAGGCTTCCATAAAAAGCTTTAAAACTTGAGATAAAAATTTGGCTTCCTCTAGAGAAGGGATAACCATGAGCATGTTGTTTACCACAAATTAATAGAAAGAAATAGGAATATTTTGTCCAAAGAGATGAAGAACCTTGATTTTAGGATCAACAACCACAACTTTAAGGGATCATCCAAGAACTTCAGCCACAATGATGAATATAAAAGTAAAGAGAGGTTATGCTTGGGAAATTCCTCTTGAAAGATTGAATTTTTGAGATGGAGAACCATTGAGAAATATGGAGAAGAATGCAAAATAGTACATGGAACCAACGCAACTAATCCAGGATTCAGAAAATCCAAAAGCAATAAGAGAATGATGAATATAGTCTCAATTTAATCTATCAAAGGATTTGGAGAAATATGGCTTAATTAACATAACTTATTTTTTAGAATTCCTGAGAGAATGAATAACTTCATGAGCTACAAGAAAATTTTCCAAGATCTAGCACCCTTCTCCAAGGCCTATATGCTCCATTGAGATAAGAGATGGAAGAATTGGCTTGAGATAATTAGCTATAGATGAGGAATTTTGGTGTTAAGTGTATGTATTTAAAATGATTTTTAATTTATATAGATTAATAAAGTAAAACTAAAAGTACCATAATCATCTTTGAAATGTGGAATTTATAATCCTTAGTGAGTATATAATTAATATTTTGTTAATTCTAGTAATTCATTTCCATTTATTTGAATTAGACCGCTTTAAGGTGGAGTTCACTATGAGGATTTTGGTTCTAGTTTGGTTGAGTTGTGAGTTTAGATGACCCTCTGTAGATAATAAATTACTATTGAGGTTGGAAATTAAACTACCCTCCACCTAGATATTCCAAGAAGAGGGCGTATCATAGACCTAAAGTCTACCAAGAATTTTCTTTGCAAAATTAAGATTCTTCCAAGCCTATTTCAACACCTAAGGTCTTATGGAATTTTCTCACCTTAGCTATTAATGAAGTTGCTACAACAACACCCAAATGTTTTTAACCATATCCAAATTTTGGGTACCCCTTTTCTCTTCAAGTCCTAAGGGTTATGTTCATGTCTTGAATTGGTCAACTCTCCCAATAACCCAATTGCCATTAAACCTTATTGATGCACCTTTCTTTACACATTTTAAATTTATTACATGTGCTTATTGAACTTATCAATGCATTAGGTTATACAGTTTTTGTTTCTCTAATGATGCATTCTAAGCCTAAAGTGACTTCAAGTTTTATCCTTTTATATGTATTGTAATGGGGATCAGGAACCTTGTATTGATGACCATGGCCTCATTCTATTTTCATTAGGGTTTTTGAAGTGTTACTTTACCCATGCAACCTTGAAACCCTAGATTATCATGATGAAAGTCCTAACCATATTCACCCTAATCCACATACCCTAGTTTGTATGCTCAATTCTTAGTCTTCATGAGAAATTTCAAGAAAAATCTTGTAGAAATTTTGTAAATTCTCTACAAATCTACCTCTAAGATCATGTAGAAAATATGACCGTAGATTAACCCAATAATGCAATATACAAAAGCAAAATACTATAATCTACTTCTACTATCAATTTGCTTTATGGAAGCTTAAATATCTGGCTGAATCAGAGCTGAACACATATAACCATAAGAAGAAGAATCATTGCACATGAAACACAGAAAAGCCTCAGGGAAAAGCCTCAGCTAAAAACCCCACTATCTATATTGTCATACAAGGTGGAAATACATCAAAATTATATAAAGCCTTAGATCTCATAGCTAGCCATATCCCAATACAATCCTCACAAATGAAGGTGGAAATACATAGAAAATTATACAAAGCCTTAACTCTCACAGCTAGCCAGCTCTCAGTACAATCCTCACAGATGCTCACAGGAAATCAAAGCTTCTCACAAGCCTTCTCCTCTACCCTCCAAGCTCCTATTTCCTTGTGCAATTTCTCCTAAGTGATCCTTGTATTACCAAGTGGAAGACTCTCAACCAAGTGGAACATTGATCTCACACCCTGTCAGAACTGTGCAATCCTCAAGGAACCTTACCTTAACTGCATGCATGAGTTTCCTTTATAGGAGAAAACATGTAACTGATGGTACACTGTCCTTGTCTTTAATCTCAACTGGGTCTTTCTCAGAATAAACATGCATGAGTTACTGATGAGAGAATCTTCAGTTATCTGGAGTACCCTAGTTGAGTGCATGCATGCATCAACTGACTGATAGCTCACAATTAGTTCCTCAAACAGATTGGAACTAATTTAATTGGAATTAACTCAACAAACTGAGTTAACTAATTACAACTCAAATATAACTCAATCTTATCTCCTTACTTAAGGGATAATCTCCTTAATTTAATAGATAACTGTTGCATGACTTCACAAAGACTTCTAACTTGAATTTCTCCAACTAATTTATCCATAATGAATTAATTAATTATTTTTCAAGCAGTTGGTGAGACTAAATTCGAATTTTAATTCAAGGACAATTAAAAATGGAATATTTTGGATTCTATTTTTATCATTTCTTCTTGCTATTTTCAACAAATCTCTCATATTAGTGGCATTATCATGACTTGAGATTGCATTCTATATTAATACGAGCTAGGTTATTGGATTAACTAATGGGCTTGATCATCATGTTGGTTTCGAAACTTGAGATTCTTTGGCCAGATTGTTGTAGCTCCTCAATTTTCTCTTGGGATTAGTTCTTGAAATATTTATTTAGTGTGAATTTGAGGGGAAAATAATAGATATTTCTCTATCTTATAGAGAGTACTAAAGAAATTAATTGTGCATTAATCCCTTCCCATATTCTCTTTGAAGAAGAAGTTGGTTTCTGTATATAAAATTAATTCTCCAAAGCTCCACCTTTCGTATTGCATGTAGCCCTTACAAGAGAAACCTTTGGAATGTCCTTACCTTATGGATGTGCCAAACTACTTATAAGTTTATCGCAATTTTCAAAACTCAATTTACATGAGTAAATTATACCTCTATTTCACCTTGTTTATTGTACACTTAATATTCTAGCATTAAACTTTGTAAAATCTTATTTGATGTTACATATTCTCACTAGTATATAGTGTGTTATAGTATGCAAGGTGTGTAGAAGAGAGACATATAAAATAGTGCAAAACAACAAAGGTCATGTCAAAACAATATATTAAGAGTAGTGCATTGAAAGCATAGTCATAGATTGTTGGGCAACGAAAGAAATATGTTCTTGACAAATAATACTATGTTTACCAAGCCTAATGGAGATTACGTTAGACACAAGGAGTGCACAATGCACTGGATTGAAATGCAAAGTGTGCACACCAGGTGCCTTGTAATAATGCATAGGTTTTCTTCTTATGACTATCCAAACTAGCAGTCTAGTTTCAACAAGAAAATGTGGTTGTTCATAAGCTTCTCATAGGGTATTTAAACCTTGGTACTATTGGTTTTGGTACTGTCTTTGAATTTGCATAGGAAAATGAGGATTTAATCTTGGTTCATGAAGCCCTTGAGTATGGAGAGTATCGGTTGTCAATTGCAATTCCAAAGTATGGATTTTTTTAGAATATTTCATATGGATGAACTAGCAGTAATGCCTCAATTGAATGAGAATAGGCCTCTACGAATTGAAACAGGATTTACCTATCTAGGTCAAAATTTTGTGAAGGAAAAGGGACTAAAACATGTCAAATTTTCAATAGTTGATGGAGCATTAGAAGTGACTTCTACTATGGGTATAGCCAATGCCATTTTGGACCTTGTGGGTAGTGAAAGAACTTTGCATGAAATCAATCTTAAGGAAATTTTTGGAGAGTTAGCGTGTATTTGTCGCAAGTAAGAGAGATTTACTTAATCACATCGATGTGCTAGAGGTTTATTATGAAATTCTTGAAAGGTTGGAAGCCCATTTGAGAGAAATTTATCAATTTACGGTCGTTGCAAACATGCGAGGAAGTTTAGTAGAGGAAGTGGAAAAATGTGTACTCAAGAAAACTGATTTTCATGGTTTACAGGAGACCACAATTGACCCTATCCTTTCCAAGTCAAATGGAGAAGTTTAGCTATATTATTATGCCATAATCATATGTGTAAAAAAAAAAGAAGCCATTATGACTATGTCCAGCAGTTGAGAGACATTGGAGGAAGCAAAGGTCTTGTTTCTCCATTAACATATACTTTTTATGAAGAACCACCAAGATGGCATAATCATTTGGATCAATTAAATCTTTGGTTGCATTCCTAAACCTACCACTTTTTCTCACCACTTATTGTAATGATTCTCTTATGCAAGAAAATATTTAGCCATTCCTTATTGTTTGGTAGTTCTCCTTATAATCTAATTGCATTTCCTTATTACATTTTCAAGTTGGATTAAAAAGAATGTAACAATGAAAATTATATACCAACCATATGTATTGAATACACTAGGTGTTCTAAGCAAAATATAGAAAGAGTAAGAATTGGATTGAATGGTTGCAATATACAATTGCACCAAAATCTTATTTGATAAATGTTATCAAGATGAATGACTATATTAAAGAATGTGCACGAAGGAAATAACTCAGTGTTAAGAACTTCTATCAAGGATGCATAAAGGAATTTCATATACGTTGTAAGGCATTGCATGGATTGATATGATCCGGTAAGATAAATGTATTATGCAAGGCACACATTGTCCCAATATAACACATCCAATGGAACATCAGGCAATGGAAAATGAGAGTGAGGTTGAGCATCAAACAATGTGATGGCTTAATAGGATAAACAATCATATGGAACATGATCCAATGACCCATAGTGATGTGTGCCAATGTTATAACATGTGTGCTAGAAATAATGATTATTTTTGTTCCACACTAATCCAAGTTGAAACTCATACAAATATATTTATCACACTAAAAGGGAACAATTACATTGTATATATTCGGGTTCCAATGAAATGTGTTTGATGCAACACCACATCATTATGTTAATGGAGTGTGCATGCAACAACAATTACAAACTAATTTCCAAATGGCATGCCCACTAGTGCTTGGATCTATGTTGCAAAAACGATTGAGGGAAGTTGTACAAATTCACAAAGAGAAACCATCACTACATTGATAAGAAAACGTTTAAAAGAATTTTACATGGAAATAACCACTGTAAATGGAATAATAAAGGTGCACTCATCACCCAGTTGTCGAATATGATAACATAAATGAGTTGAGTACATTCAAAAGTCACTTGTGAAAGTTATGGACAAAGTCCACACATGCATTGCAGGTTGATTAAGTACAGACAACCAAGGGCCAAGAAACATTGAACATACATATCATAATACAAGGCCAAAGGGTGTGACACATATCATGCATGACCAAGTATATATACCAAGACTACCATTTTTGCACACACCATGTATGCAATTTTTGTTAATGCAAACCCTTCATTGTGTGGGAATTTCAAAGATAGTGTATGCTTTTTAGAATATACATCCTCAACATTATGTAGAAAATGTTGTGGTCGGTATTAATATGGAAGGCATTGAAGCTAGAAATAAACTTACAAACTAAAATTCAACTTACAAACTAAAACTAATAGTTCATAGGTGAGCCATGTTACACTTAGATATTGCCCAATCAATACCGCTATATTCCATTATACTTAAACTTTGAAATATATAAGTTTACATTTAATTTAGGGAGATCTAAACTATATCCTAGAAAATAGGAACCAAGTATAAACTAAGACTAAAACACAACCATGAAACAAACCTTCTCCATTAATTTCAAATATCTCTCTTAATGGAGAAAAGATTCACTTGCACGCCTAGAATCTCCCTAAACAATTCAAATTTGATCTTCCCAAGAGACTTGGTGAAGATATTCGCTGCATTTTCACAGGTGTTACAATGTTCAAGCAAAATCTCTTTGGACTGAACCTTTTCTATAATAAAATGAAATTGAGTATCTATATTTTTTGTGTTTTTATGAAAAACAAGATTATTTTCCAGCTTGATTGAACTTTGGTTGTCACATTCAACCACCTTAGCAACCTTTTGTTCTTATCCTGCAGCATGAAGAAATATTCTCAACCAAATTTATTCACAAGTGGTTGCACATACATCTTGATACTCTGCTTCTACGAATGATAAAGATGCAGTACTCTTCTTTTTACTACTCCAATAAATGACCCCAAACCCAATATTGAAAGCATACCCAGTTATAGATCTTCTATCGTCCAGATTTCCAGCCCAATCTGAATCTGAATAGCCTAACAGTTTAACATCAAAAAAATCAGTGTATTTAATGCCAAAATTTATGGTTCCTTTAAGATACCTTAAGACACCTTTTTCTGCCACAATGATTTTTAAGAAGTTTTGTCATAAATTGACTCAACATATTAACTGAATATGCTAAGTTAGGTATAGTTGTAGTAAAATAAATCAAACCTCCAACCAATTGTCTGTAAAGTGTAGCATTCGCCTCTTTATAACCGTTATCACTTTGAAATTTAACATTATGTTGTATAGGTACTGAAGCAGATTTACACTGATGCACTCTGAATTTCTTCAACAATTCCTTGACATACTTTCCTTGAGTAACAAATTTTTGGTCAAAATCCCTCCAGACTTCAAGACCCAAACAATAATGTAGTTGTCCAAGGTCTTTCATTTCAAATGCCTGACACATCTTCACTTTAATTTCTTCAACTAATTCATCAGAATTTCCAATAACAATTAAATCATCAACATATAAAGAAATCAACACAATCTTCCCCCTTGAATCAAATGTGGTATACATATTTGGATCATTTTTACTTCTCTTATAGCCATGTTGTAAGAAGAAAGAGTTTATTTTCTCATACCAAGATCTAGGAGCCTGTTTCAACCCATACAATGCCTTCTTTAATTCACAGACCAAGTGTTCTTGCCCCTTTTTAATGAACCCTTTAGGTTGTGTTAAAATATACTTCTTCCTTCAAATCTCCATTTAGAAAAGAATATTTTACATCTAGTTGGTGTAAGCTCCAAAGGTAATTTGTAGCTAGATCTATTATCCTAATAGTATTTAACTTAGCTAAAAGAGAAAAATTCTCCTTATAATCAATCCCTTCTTTCTGTGAGTACCCTTTGGCCACCAACCTAGCTTTATACTTGTCTACGCTACTATTTGCTTTGAACTTAGGTTTAAATAACCATTCATAACCTATGGGCTCTTTTCCTTTTGGCAGTTCAACTACTTCCCAGGTTTTATTTTTAATTATGGAATCATATTCTTCTTTCATAGTTGACCTCCTTTCATCATATTGATTTGCTTCATTATAATTCACAGGCTCAACAACATTTAAAATACTAGTCATAAGAGCATAATCTTTGTACCTTGTAGGTAAGTGAATCTGACGACCTGATCTCCTTAGTAGTGGACTTGCCTCAATTTTGTCCTGTGTGATTTTTTGCTCAACTCTAAATGGACTTCAACTAATGAATGTATCCACATCACTAGATTCCTGTTTCTACTACTACTGCTACTATAAATGACTATCTTTGGATTCATCATTGTTGTCATCAATCATTAAAGGCATGTGCCACTCCTCATACCTTATGTCCTTATTCCCTTCATCGACCTATTCATGGAAGATAACATCTCTACTCGAAAATACCTTGTGAGTAGATGAATTAAAAATCTTATATGCTTTGAAATTAGAACAGTACCCAACAAATATGCACTTTATAGCTTTAGCATACAATTTCTTCCTATCTTCCTTAGGAATGTGTGGAAAAGATCTAGAACCAAACACTCTCAAGTGACGGACTTTAGGTTTAAAACTTTACAAATCCTACAATGGAGTCTTGAGATCAAGAAACCTAGTTGGACTTTTGTTCTTTAAGTAAACTACAGTACTAATTTCTTCTTCCCAAAGACCATTGGATAGGTTCTTACCTTTAATCATGCGTGCACACTCCACTTGATTTCTGTTTTTTCTTTCTACAACCCTATTCTGTTATGGAGTGTGGGGTACTATAAATTTTTGTGCTATTCCATGATCCATTCAATATTTGATGAAGATTCCAAGACTGTATTCTCCCCCTTGATCCGAGCGGAGAATTTTAATGAATTTTCGTGTTTGTTTTTCAACCATATTTCTAAATTCTTTAAAGTACTCAGAAGCATCAATTTTCCTTCTAAGAAAGTATACCTAGGTATATCTTGTGCAATCATCAATAATAACAAGAAATAGTAAGCTCCACCTAAGGACCTTGTCTGCATAGGTCCACAAATATTAGTATACACAAGTTCAAGTATATATTTCTTTATCCTATTTAAGTTAGAGGGAAATTCATCCCTGTGCATTTTCCAAGTGCACAACCTTCACAATCAATATGTTAATTTCTTAAAATAGGAAGTCCATCAACCATAACTTGTTTCTGTAGCAACAATAAACCATGAAGGTTGATGTGACCAAAACTTTGATGCCAAAGATTCTCTGTTGTCATAGTCATTGAAGTTAAAGCTTGATGTGGCATGCTTGTAACATTCAACTTATATAATCCTCCAACTCTTACTCCTGATGTAATTGACTTCTGATGATCTAGAAAATACTTTACAACACAGTCAGTTTTGAAAAAATCTACTTTTAAATAAATTCTTTAATCATCGAGAGAGATCAAATTCTTTTTAATATCAGGCACATACATGACAGTCTAGATGTGCCTGATATTACCACTAGGCAATACCATGGGAATATCTCCATACCCTTTAATACGATATGCTTTTTCATCTCCTAGGTAGATGTTAGCACCATTGTTGGTTTCCTTAAAACTTTCATACCAATTTTTATTATATGTCATATGAGTGGATGCTCCAGAATCCACAAACCACATTCCAACCTCATAGACCTTAGCAGTAAGAGAAGAATAAAACACAAATAATTTAAGATCATGATTTATATCTTCGCCAGTAAAATTCTCTATATGCCTCTTGTGTCTATGTATATTTTCATCATTCTTCTCTTTATAACAGTCTCTAGCAATATGACCAATTCTGCCACAGTAAAAACACTTAATTCCTAAATCATTTTTAGTGGATGACATACCTTGAAATGGATTTTTCTGAGATGGACCACTACTTTTATGTCCTCCTCCTAGCCTTTGAAGAAAATTTTGTTTTCCACCAATGCTAGGTCTACATTCTAAGGCTTCAAATTATTATGTCTCTCTTCTTCTTGCATCAAAATCCCTGTCAACTCTTCAAAGGTGGGAGCTTTCTCCCTTGCTGCATGCCCTATTATGAACATTTGATAATCCTCTATCATGTCATTTAAGGTAATCGTGACAAGATCTGTGTTAGATACTTTATCCCTTATGTCGCCTAACTTGTATCTCAGTTCTTTAATCTGCGAGATGAATGTAGCAGCGGATTCATTCTCTTCCATTATAATGTAGAGAATCTTACTCTTCAGAAATGACACACGATTTATATTTTTCGTTTCATACAAATCCTTGAGTGTCACCCAAATTTCATTAGCAATTTTTCATTCTTGGATATGAGGGATTATATTGTCTGTTACCAACATCTTCAACAACACCTTCATTTTATTTTCCCTCTTTCCCCATTCTTGAGCTAATGCGGTTGTGGCACCTCTCGCTGCAATCAGCTTTGCTTCATTTCCATTTGCAATTGTCCACAGAATAGAACCCTCGAGAAATGTCTGCAACTTGAACTTCCAGTTGGTGTAATTTGACCCATCGATATTATTTCTCTCATTAAGGTATGTCTCTGCAATGTGATTATTCATTGTGAGAAAAAAAATTCAATAGTGCCCTGCTTTTAATTCACGAGCACCACCAGTAGCTTGAATGATCAATAGATCCACAACTCCAATGATAGATCCACTAGTCCAATCTATATATCCACTAATCCATCAATTTATCTACAGATCCAACACCAAATCCTCCAACAATCGATCTACAGATCTAACACTAGATCCTCCAATGGCGGATCTATGGATCCACCTCCAGATCCTCCAAAAATCAATCTATGGATTTAACACTAGATCCTCCAACATCCTATCTACAGATCCAACTCCATATTGATGACCTTAAATATAAAAAAAACGTTATACAGGACCACCAACACAGTTACATCTGGTCTAGGGCCGCCTCTAACATAGTTCACCTTACTACAGGTCGTGCTCAAGAAAACATATATAAGTTTTCGCTATCAACGTGTGAGTAGCACTGACCATCGACATTGATCAACACGCTTTCCCTGTGTATTACCAATGCTGATAAACATGACCTCTCTTTGTTGGGGGTGTGTTGATCAACATAGCCTCTCTTTGTTGGGGGCGCGTTGATCAGGCTTATTTAGAAAAATAAGCGCTCTATCACACACAAAAAATTATACCAACGTACCTCTCACATGAAATCTTCAATTCGATCTTGTCCCTGAGCATTTCCTCTTGTGATCCTATGTCACCTCCAACAACATCTTCACTTGCGCTCACTAGGAAAGGAGGCTTACTCACTCTCCAATCTCAGCCACCAAGGCTCTCAACCATAAAGGCTCAAATCACGAGAGCTCTTTCTCTATGATCTGATACCATGATAAAAAAATGGAAAGTCAAATTAGAAAGAAGCTTACAAACTAAACCTAGAAGCTCACAGGTGAGCCAAGCTACACCTAGAGACTGCCCAAGGAGTACCGCTATATTCCATTATACATAAAATCTGAAATATATAAGTTTACATTCAATTTAGGGAGATCAAAAACATCTCCTAGAAAATAGAACTAAGTCTAAATTAAGACTCACACACAACCATGAAGCAAACTTTCTCCATTAATTTCAACTTTGGGTACATTCAGAAGTCACTTGTCAAAGTTATGCACAAATTCCACACGTGTTGTAGGTTGATTAAGTATGGACAACCAATGGCTAAGCAACATTGAACATACATATCATTATACAAGGCCAAAGGGTGCGACACATATCATGTGTGACCAAGTATATATACCAAGACTATCATTGTTGCACACACCATGTATACAATTTTTGTTAATGCAAACCCTTCATTATATGGGCATTTCAAAGATAGTGTATTATTTTTAGAATATATATCCTAAAATTTATGTAGAAAATGTTGTGGGTAGTATTAATATGGAAGGCATCGAAGCTACATCATGGAAACATTGGCAATATATTCTACATAGAGTATGTAGATGGTGGTCCATTTCCAAAACTTAGCACAAGCATACCACACACTTCTAAAATCTAGCATTCAACTCCTACCATTAATATTCATGGCATGCATCCATGAATTATAGTTTTGTTTTAACCAGCACATAGCGCACTCCTAGTGGGCAATAATGTCTCCCGTTCTCCTTGCATTTGTGCCTTGTTCCCGTTGTATATAACTTTGTCTTTGGTAGTGCATTGCACACCTCCAATTCATGTTCAAAGCCTTGATCTTTTAGCATTGCAGCATGTTTTAGTGCACTATGCAGGGTGTATGAAGATACACACAACAATAAGGAAATTAGATATGCAAGAATTGGATCCAAGGATATATATTAAAGGTTGCAGATATCATATATTTCAAACTCCTGCATTAGCGATATAAGTCAATTTCTTGGAGAACATAATAATATATATTCAAATTTCTTTGAATAATATAATACAACAATTCATTCTCAATAGAAAAGGTGTGGGAACACATATAATGTATGGTATCAATCATATGGATAATTTCATGTTGATTTGATATTACAATGGGAATGCACTTAAAAGTTGCACCGAATGGTTCACTAAATAGTGTGACAAAGCTTAGGTTGATCATTACAAAGGCTACGACAAAGTATTCACACCATGGGGATGAAGATAATATTAAATGCATTCACACAATAAAGGAAGTAAATATGCATCAAATACAATGTTGTTAGAATGACAATACATGTTATCCTAAAGGTATACGTGTAATTGTTACACAAGCATTGGAATTTCAAGGATGTAGACCCTTTCATATAATGATATTGAATAATTTCATTTATGGAAGATAATTATTACTAGTTTTATCTCATCATATTTTAATCTTATAATATTCTAATGGGATTATTAATTGTATGTATTCTAGGTCTAAAGTAGTGGGAATATTGCAAGTTTAATGTTGCATGAGTGCATGGACTCCATAACAATTGTTAGATGATCCAACCTATTTGAAATAATGGAAACCAAGACATTACTAAGAGGGGGGTGAATCAATAGTGTGACCAAATTATACAACTCTTGACAAATTACATTTTCAATTACTTTAGCAATCACTCATAAATCAACAACATAATCATGTAGAACATAACATCATAACTATTTTCATACACATGTGAAACACATATTTAAGACATCAATCTTCTTTTCATTTCTTTGGAAAATATAAGCTTCAAATTTTATTACATCATTGCGCACAAGCCACTACTTGTGAGCTGCTACTGAAAGGAATGTCTATCCTTTTTCATTTATCACATTTCACTTAAAGGGACTCTTATCCCTACTCATTTATCATTTTTCTCTGAAAGGGACACCTGCCCCTGCTCATTTATCATCCTTCACCGAAATGGAATCCTTCCCTTTCTCGTTTATAAACTTTCACTGAAAGGGACTCTTGCCCATGCTCATTTATCATATTTTGTTGAAAGGGACTCTTACCCCTGCTCATTTATCAACTTTTGTTGAAAGCGACTATTGCCCCTAAAATGCAATATACCACTTTCTAGCCCTGTTGATCCACCTTTCATCCATTTTCAAACTAGAACCAATAAGCCACTTTCTTTCATAAACAAATAAATTTCTCACTTCAACTACTCACTAAAATCACCATTAAAAAGCCTTCATCAATCAATCAATTATACCAAAAAACCATTCAGACCATATCACCAATTTCTCATCTTCAAATATCAAATTTGATCTATGATTCACCCTTGATGCATACTCACATTATGCATCAGATTGCACCAAGAACCTCTCATGCGCCTCTGCCAACTAACATAGTTGCACTCTTGCACACTACCTTACTTTGCAAATTTGATTTTGCTTATAAAGGAATTTGGACTGATATTTTTGGAATTCAATCTTTAGTTATCTTGCTCTTGAATGTTGGCACAAATATTTTATTTGTGTATTTCTCCCACTTCAACTGAATCTTCTAAATATGTTGTTCAATTTATCAAACTTTCCTTGCTTATGTTGGAAAAACTGATTTTAACTGCTCAATTTTTCTATTCTGGAATTTGTTATAGGATTTAGCAAAAGTCTTCTATTTGTAGATAAATCCAAATTTGTTAAACTGCCATCTCTGCCCCTAAATCTCTTCATGCCACTATTGGAGCTTCCAACTCATTTATGCTTTTGTTTTCATTGGTTTTAGTGCTTCGTTGTATATGGCATAGATGATAAAATTCCAAAGCTACCGACCCATCCATGCGAATATGGTGTATAACACCAAAATTATTTGTTGACTTATTCATGCCAAAGCCAGAAGGATTTAATAAAAGACACTTCCAGACACATATACACACACATATACAATAAACTCTGTGGGCTTATTTTACCTTAATTTATGAGAGATTTGATCAAGGCTATAGATTTGTTTTGGCCTAAGCGCCTTATATATTAAATTTCATTGCCATATAATAGTCTCAGGACCAAACTCTTTAACACATGAAAATGCCACAAAAACCGCGACCTAGGTGTGCTTTGTGTCACCCAACATAACTTTATTTATCGGTCATTTTTCTTCCTCCAGCCTTGTCATTCCGACCAATTTCCTTTGTGCACCTTTGTTTTCCCTTCCAATATTAATCCTTCGGGATGATGTGTTCACTGTGGGATTGCCTTGCGCCTTCCTCATTGGTTGTAGGCTCTATTCTATACTTCATCATGTCCCAGAGCCTCATTAGTTGAATGCTTCCTCATTTTCATTCTTAAGAATCCTTCCAAGGTCAACCCCCTGGGATGACATGTCCCTGTGGGTACCATTGTCCTTCTCATGGACCAATCACAATATTGTCGAGATGATCTGTCTTTGACACCTAATGTGTCTACCCAACACCTAATCAGCCTAGAGCCTCCTCCTTTGTGCACTCTAAAAATCTTCCAGGCAAGACCTTACAACATGACATCATGTTGATGTCACCAACGCCACATGGTGCCACCTAAGTGGTCACACGTGTCACCCAGATTTGGCCTCTTTGACCACCTAAAAATGTGTAATTTTCATGTCACATGTCATTTCATCTATACTTCCACGTCATGCTAACATCATCATCCACATGTGCATGTCAAGTTGTCTGTATGGGTCAATCATATTGCGTCATTTTCCTTATGGAGAGGAGAGATAAAGGGGTATGAGCCTTTATGTTTTGTGACCATTTCCGTCATTAAATATTTTAACATAAAACCACCAGATTCAAGCCTTTGCATTATCGACTCCCATGTTAGCTTAGCTCCCCAATCATTGGTTCTACTTGTTTTTGTGTTCTGTCATGCTATTACGGCGCTTAATCATCCAGGGATACTCCTTTATGTGCATTCCTTATCACTTCTGGGGTAGTACTTCTAGACTATTTTCATCCCGGCTTGCATTATTATGGGTCTCCTCTTATTTTTGTTGCTTTGTTTCTTTTGGGAAAGACCTCCTATGATAAGATGCTTCATATGGCTTGCCTTCTTAAAAAATTTGTTAATCAACTATGGTTGTCTCTATCACCTGGTCTTACATAATCAAACACTTGCATCATCCTAGATGCTCCCTTATGCACACACCTTTGAACCTTCCAAAGAAGACTCCCACTAGGGTGAGTTTTTATGTGGTGCTCCACTAACAACCAATAAAAATGCTTCTCGTTTCTTTGTTATTTGATGCTACATTTTCCTAATCTATTTGTTTGGCCACTCCACTATATAATATGCCATGTTTTCAGAATGTGTCAAACTAACCTTTCTCTAAAGGTTCCTCCACTACTTTAACTGTGCAACTTTGACTTTGGGGGTACTAAATTTTGACTAGCAATAACATTCAATCCAGGAGGGAATTTCTAAACTTCCACATACTAATGGAAATATATTTCAGATATCTTTCCATCTAATTGGGTCCCAACTTTATTTGAATTGATCTTCCATACAATAAATGGCTCCAAAGATCTTGTACCTTTAAAAAAAAACTCCACAACTATAGTTCACCAACATACTTGGAAACATTTGAGCCTTGCAAAACCTTAGCCATACATGTGTTGTTCTTCCTTCTTCTTGCAGTCTTCTCTGCTTTTTCCATTGTCATACTTTTAATATGGATACACCACCATTGACACTTGTGACATCAATGAACTAATGACAACACCTTTGTTAATACTTTGGCATCAATGACTTGACATTAATGAGCACCTCCTTGACAACATATGGATACCTCTCATCATCTTTGTTTCCTTTGCAATCAATTTTTTCCTTTGCCATAAATGACAAAATATTTCCAACAATATCCCATTTTGGTGTTGGAAATAATACTAAGAGCGGGGGTGTGAATCAATATTAGCAAGTCAATAATTTTTCATTTCCTTAATCATATTTATATATGCTACTTCAGTTAATGGAACTTGCGTGTATACACAACTGTGGTTAATGCAACTAGCATATATACCGCAAACTTAAGATTCAGTTAATTCATCATATGTTGACCTTTAATCAGTGCATCAGAACCATATAAATAATAACTAGGTGCAGTAAAAATAGAACAGACAATCACACACATGAACACAAGATATAAGGTGGAAACCTAATGTGGGTGAAAACCACCTGTTGCAATTGTCTCTATCTTCTTTTTAATAATAAAAAACTTCTTTTTACAATTTTTGTACTGGTGCAAACTTATACTAGCATGCAGGCTTATACCTGCAGAAGGCTACAACCTTCTCTCATTCTTCAGCTTCTCCTGGAAAGGAGCTACAACCCCCTAGCTCTTGTATTAGCTTATATGAATACTAGTACATAGGTGCCAACCTATGGAAGGCTACAACCTTCTCTTTTCTTCCAGGGACCATGTTTCATAAATTTTCAGACTAGATCCATCAATAACATCATTCAATCATCAAATATATATGCATCAACCAATCTCCTTTTCACAACTAAACCAATCAACCACTTTGACAACCTTTCAATCAGATCTTTCAGAATGTTGTAACCAGAACACAGTAACTAGAACCCCAGCTAGAACCCAGAACACTGCAACAACAAATAGAAGTAGTTAAAACATATTTTACAAGGTATACGCTACTTCCCTGTGTCGAACCTGCATGCATACACACCTTTCTCAATACGAACCTGCGTACAGATCTGCAAATCAAACTTAAGATATATACTTTTTTTGATATGCAGAACCAGCGTGTATACACACCTTTTCTAAAGTGAACCTTCATACAGATCTATGAATAATGATTTATACATTACAACAATTCCAGACTTCAACTATACCTAGATCATCATATTTACATACTACAACATGCGCCAATTATTAGATAAATGATCAAACCACATAAAGATACTTCACTTCAAGCCTTAAGGTCTTGACCCCTCATTAGATCTTATCCTTCTTCAAGCGCTAAGGTTCATCCATGTTTCAGATCCAGCTATGCACCATAACCCAATAACCCATGCACTAGATCTTGCTCATCATCATATATTCAATTTTTTAGTACCTTGGCCTAATGATCTTCTTCCCCTTACATCGTGTTAGGCCTTTCTTAATACCATGGTCCAAAACCACTTAAGACCAATACCTTGGACCAAATACCTGGGATCAATACTTTGGACCAATACCATGGATCAAAATACCATGGACCAAATACCACAGACCAAAACTTAGATTTCCAACATGTACATGCCTTTCCTTCTATGAAACTACGTGTGTATGTTATATGCACCTCTTGGTGTGTTAACCCGCATGTATACACTACTTTGTGAAGGTGAACCTACATATACTTCTCTTTCCTCATTCTATGAAGGCTGATCTATAACTCTGAGTTGTTAACCTGCTGAACCGTGGTCTGTCATCTGAGTGAGTTTCCATCAAGGACAACACCTATGTCAAATCTAAATCATAATGCCAACAATCTCCCCCTTTGGACTTGATGGCAACCCCAAGTCACTCTCCCCCTTTGTCATCAAGGGCAAAGGGTCATGCTCCCCCTCAGTACATGTTGAATTCTCTGATATGTTGAAGTGTGTTGATTGAGTTTCATGAATGAATCCATGTTCCCCCTAAATATAAGAAAAAATATGTTCTAAAAGAAGAACATGACTCTACACATACATCATAAATGACCTTCCTATCACCAATGACTTATACATACATCCATCTCCCAACCAAGTGGGGATATACCAATTGTTTATACATATCAAAACAAAAACATTACAACGTCCATCCCATGCATAGTGGGGTAACAAAATAGGTTGTTTCATGACCTTTTTATAAAATAAAAAAAAGATATACATGAAATATATAACAGAGACCAAGACCATGATAGTCATCAGCAACTATCATCAGCAACATTTGTCAATCAGCCTCCAATCCAACAACCATGTTTTCCCCCTGAACCTGTTCCACCTGAAACAAAAACAACTATGTGATTTTGTACCAATATATTCTGAGATAATGCCAACAATGCATTATTAGAAGCATATGCTCCCCCTGAATCATATCAGACTCCTTTCTTCCTGAGTTTGGCCACTGCTCTTCCTCAAACCAACATATACGAGATTGTATCCATAGAAACCGACATATGTACGTGACTATGCTTCATGAAACTCACATGTAACCACCTTTCTCTGAAACAGGTAGGTTTTAACAGCAGGATGATGCATCAACTACTCCCAGCTTCTATCTGAGATATTCAAAAGTTTCTCTGGGTAGTGGTTTGGTGAATATATCAGCAACTTTTTCTTTGGAGGGAACATACTCCAATTTGACCTTTTGTTCAAGCACTTGTTCACGTAGAATATGATATTTGATGGGTATGTGCTTGGTCTTGGGATGCATGACTAGATTCTTTGAAATACTAATGGCACTTGTATTATCACATAGAATGGAGATGGGTGGAGTACATGTGATCTGAATGTCTTGCAATGTTCACATCATCCAAAGGAGTTGTGTACAACAAGATGCAGTAGCCACATATTCTGCTTCAGCTTTAGATAATGCAATTGAATTTTGTTTCTTACTGAACCAAGATACTAATCTAGAACCCATATAGAATGCACCACCACTAGTGCTTTTTATATCATCAATGCTTCCTGCCTAATATGCATCTGTACATGCATGAAGTGTAATATCTATATCTTTAGGATACCATAAATCAAAATTTTGTGTCCCTTGAATATATTTGAAAATCCTTCTAACTACCTAAAGGTGTGATTCCTTTGGATTTGCTTGGAATCTTCCAACTATTCCTATTGCATGCATGATGTTTGGTCAGGTACCTATTAGATAAAGCAGACTACCAATCATGGATGTGTAAGTAGGTTGATGTACTGCTGCTGATTCATCAGTTGAGGTGAGATTACATCATGTTACCATTGGGATACATACTGGTTTAGAATATTCCATGCCATATTTCTTCAAGATCTGATTGAGATATTTGGTTTGTGATAGAAAAATACCATCTTTATTTTGTTGAACTTATAAACCAAGAAAATATGTGAGCTCACCAAGCAGGGACATTTCAAATTCTTGCTACATTACCGAAGCAAAATTCTGACTCATGGCTTCTTCATTGCTTCCAAAAATAATATCATCAACATACACAACAAGCATTAGCAATTTATTATTGCCAATCTTTGTATATTTCTATCAGCTGATCCCTCTGTAAAACCTTGTTGATGGAGATATTTGTCAAGACGATAACATTGGGCCCTTGGAGTTTGTTTTCGACCATAAAGAGCCTTTCTAAGTTTTCATACAAGTTTTGCATCATTTCTGAGAATGAATCCGTCTAGTTGCTCAATATTGACTTCTTCTTCTAAGTCTCCATTAAGAAAGGTATATTTTACATCCATTTGGTATACTTTGAATTTCTGACAACTAGAAAGAGCAAGGAACATTCTTATGGCTTCAAGTCTAGCAACAAGTGCAAACTTTTCTTCAAAATCTATACCTTCTTGTTGAGCATATCCTTTACAAACAAGTTTGGCCTTGTTTCTAATAACTTCTCCATTTTCATTCAGCTTGTTTTTGAATATCCATTTAGTTCCTATGATATTCTTATCATGAGGTCTAGGAGCTAATTCCCAAGTATTATTCTTTTCAATTTTCTCAAGTTCTTCATTCATGGCCTTGACCCAACATTCATCTTTGCATGCTTCATTTACATTTTGAGGTTTGGTAGAGGATAGCAATGCTAGATAGCTTGAAGCTTCTGTAATAGTTCTTCTTGGTTGCACACCTGCCTCTTTCTGTCCCAAAATTTGAGCCTCTGGATGATTTTTCTGAACATACCTGGACAGAGTCTTTTCTTCTACTGTTATCTCTTCTTCTGGTGCTTCATTGGTTTCTTCTTCGAAATCAGTGGTATTTGATGTGGAAGGATAATCCCCATCTTCTTCATGATCTTCAACTTTTTTTTTTTTGGATTTTTGCATGCTTCATCAACCACAACATCAATACTTTCAATGATTTTCCCAAGTCTTTTATTATAAAATTTATATCCTTGACTTCGGGAAGAGTAACCAAGGAGAATACCTTCATCTGCTCTGGGTTCAAACTTACCAAGTTTTTCATCAGTCCTTTTGATGTAACATTTGCATCCAAAAACTTTGAAGTATTTTACAGTACGAGACTTACCATACCAAAGTTCATGTGGAGTTTGAGTGTTTTTTATCCGAAAATTTGCTTTGTTGAGAATAGTGACTGCAGCGAATGCAACTTCACCCCAGTAGGTTGTAGGAGTTCCAGACTCATCTAGCATAGCAAGAGCCATTTGTTGAACATTTATGTTCATCCTTTTTACCACTCCATTTTGTGAGGAGTCCTTGTGGTGGAGAATTGCCTTTTTATTACGTGTTCTTCACAAAAGTAAAAGAATTCATCTGAAGTAAATTCCCCTCCTCGATTAGATCTGAGGCATTTCAGTTTGCAATCTGATTCATATTCAACCAAAGCTTTGAAGGCTTTGAAGTTTTCAAATGCTTCATCTTTATGCTTTAGAAGTTATATCCAACACATTTTGGAAAAATCATCAATGAACAATATAAAGTATTCTTCTCCTCGAGGTGACTTTTTCCTTGATGGTCCACATAAATCAATATGCACAAGTTCAAGAGGCTTACTAGTTGATCCTTCCTTTTCAGAGAAGTGTGATCTGGTTTGGTTACCAGATTGACATGATTTTCATATTGTATTTTCTGGAATGCTAATATCAAGAAGATCATGAATTGTCTAGAATCTGCATGCTTTTCTTATTTGAGAAAAACTTAGATGTCCCAATCTTCTGTGCCATAGCCAGTGTTCATCATTTTTAATTAGATAGCACTGTTTTTGTCCTCCCTTGAGTATGTATAGGTTGTTTGGAGTTCTTGTCCCTTTAATCATGATTTCTCCTGTATCAAGATCACGAACAACACATCCATTTGATCGAAACACTACTTCATTTCCTTGATCACACATTTGGCTCACACTCAACAAATTATGCTTTAAGCCAGCAACATACATAACATTCCCAACTTTAACTTTTTATTTCAAGAAAACAGAGCCCTTACCTTTTATGACAACAGGAGTGTCAATTCCAAATGAGACACTCTTTTCCTTTTCTAAGGCATTATATGAGTGAAGTTTTTCTCTGTCACCTGTCATGTGTTTTGAGCATCCACTGTCGATGTACCACTAGTTTTCTTGTCCTTCAGCATACAAGGCTATACCACATCTTTATCTTTGTGGTTCTTTCTTTCTCCATATTTTGGGATTTAATGGATTTTTCTCCTTTTGAGCTATTTGCCAAAATTTACTCCTGCATTCAGATTCTTCATGGACAAAGTTGTTACAAATTGAGCATTCTATTTCATTTTCAAGAAGAGAAAAGCTATTATAGGAAATTTTCTTGATCCTTGTCACATTTCTTTGATTTCATGCTTCTCTAGTCATGATATTTTTGTAAGAAACACATTGAGTAGCTTTGTGTCCAAAATTATGACATGAGAAACATTGACCATTAAAGAAGTTCCTTCTATTATTGAATCTACTGAGTCATGATTATAGTTGAAGTTCCTTCTACTAACCTCTTGATTGATATTCCTTGAAGCAAATTGAGTGTGATTTACCTAAGATTGATTGTGGCCTCTGTTCATTCTTGAAGTAAATTGAGCCTAATTCACCTGGTGATCTACTTTATGCATTTGTTGATGATAGTCGAACTGTTCATTGCTCTTTCTTGCATCATAATAGCTTTTAGTGGAGGTTGACGACTTCTGTGGTTGAGATGTCTCTTCAGAGTATCCAAGGCCTGTCTTTATCAAAGGAGAGAAATGCACATTGATAATTTCATTTAAGATATCTGATCCTTTAGCAAATCTAAGACTGAGAGTGTTTGTTTTCTCAAGATCCTTTCTTAGACCCCTAATTTCACATTATAGCTTTTCATTGTGCTTTTCTCTTTCAGCAAGTTGGAATGTCAAGGTATCTATAATCATACTCTTTTCTTCTAAACAGATTTTGAGTTTAGATATTTCTTCATAAAGGTCATATTCATCTAAAGCATTTAGAAAATCATCATCTTCATAAGCCATCAAAAGTCTATAGTCATTGTTATTTCCATCTTCATCACTATTTGATAAACCATCGCTATCTTCATGAGTATAGTAGCTCTTTTTACTTACATTTTGTTTTCTGTTCCATTTTGAAGTTTCCTTACCTTTATCAAGCTTATCTTTATGAGGACATTTGGTAGCATAATGACTGACTCTTCCACAAGCAAAACATTTGAAAGGTAGCTTACCTCTGAATCTTCTAGAACCCAGTTGAAGGTTCTTGACAAAGTTTGATTCTTCTTCTCCTTCTGAAATATGTCCTGATTGATTAAGTTCTTTTCCTAAAGCTTTAAATGCAGCTTCTCTCATATTCGATGGACCTTATTTTATCATCTTGAAAGTAGTTAAGATCTCGTGCAGTTGTGTCATAGTAATAGTCTGAAGATCATGCTTTTCTTCTATGGCAGGTACTTTTGATTCAAACTTAGGAGACAAGGATCTTAAAATCTTTTCAACTAAAGTAAATTCTTTTATCTCTTCACCCAAATTCTTCATGCAATTAACAATCTCATCTATACGTAAGAAGTAAATAGCTATACTTTCATCTTTGTCCATTTTGAGAGTTTCATATTGAATTATGAGAGATTACAGTTTTTCATGTTTTACCTGACTCAGTGTCTCCTTCATAGCTTAGAACGATTTAGTCCCATATTTCTTTGGCGGATTTGAGCTGCATAACTTTGACAAATTTTGATTGTGATAGACTTCCCAGTAATGTATTGACAACCTTGGCATTGGTTTCATATTGATTTTTACCTGCCGCATCTATAGGAATTACTGATGGAAATGTATATCCTCCTTCCACGATTTCCCAGACATCTATTCCAAGAGATTGAAGATAGGCTATGGTTCTTACCTTCCAACAGACCAAGTTTCTTCCATCAAAGATTGGAGGTCTGATGGATCCCTCTCTTTCTTGATTACTCATCATGATGGATCTTCCTTCAAGCGATCAAGCTTCTTCTGAAGGACCTGCTCTGATACCAATTGTTGGAAATAATACTAAGAGGGGGGGTGAATCAGTATTAGCAAGTCAATAATTTTTCATTTCCATAATTAGATTGATATACACTACTTCAATTAATGGAACTTGCGTGTTTACAAAACTATGGTTAAGGAAACTGGCGTATATACTGAAAACTTAAGATTCAGTTAATTCATCATATGTTGATCTTTAATCAGTGCATCATAACCATATAAACAGTAACCAGGTGCAGTAAAAACAGAACAAACAATCATGCACATGAACACAAGATATAAGATGGAAACCCAATGTGGGTGAAAACCACTTGCTACAATCATTTCTATCTTCTTTTTAATAATAAGAAACTTCTTTTTACAATTTTTGTATTAGTGCAGACTTATACCAGTACGTAGGCTTATACCTGTAGAAGGCTACAACCTTCTCTCATTCTCTAGCTTCTCCTGGAAGGGAGCTACAACCCCCTAGCTCTTGTACTAGCTGATATGAATACTAGTACGTAGGTGTTGGCCTATGGAAGGATACAACCTTCTCTTTTCTTCCAGGGACCACGTTTCATAAATTTTCAAACTGGATCCATCAATAACATCATTCAATCATCCAATATATCTGCATCAACCAATCTCCTTTTCACAACTAAACCAATCAACCACTTTGACAACCCTTTAATCAAATCTTTCAAAATGTTGTAACCAGAACAAAGTAGCTAGAACCCAAGCCAGAACCTAGAACATTGCAACAATAAACAGAAGCAACTAAAACATATTTTACAAGGTATATGCTACTTCCCTATGTTGAACCTACGTGCATACACACCTTTCTCAAGACGAACCTATGTACATATCTGCAAATCAAACTTAAGATGTATATGTTGTTTTGATATGCAGAACCAGCGTGTATACGCGCCTTTTCTAAAGTGAACCTGCGTATAGATCTATGAATGATGATTTATACATTACAACAATTTCAGAATTCAGTTATACCCAAATCATCATATTTATAGACTACAACATGCACTAGTTATTAGATAAATGATCAAACCACATAAAGATACTTCACTTCAAGCCTTAAGGTCTTGACCCCTCATTAGATCTTATCCTTCATCAAGCACTAAGGTTCATCCTTGGTTCAAATCCAGCTATGCACCATAACCCAATAATCCGTGAACTAGATCTTTCTCATCATTAGATATTCAATTCTTTAGTACCTTGGCCTAATGATCTTCTTCCCCTTATATAGTGTTAGGCCTTTCTCAATACCATGGTCAAAAACCACTTAGGACCAATTCCTTGGACCAAATACCTGGGATCAATACTTTGGACCAATACCATGGATCAAAATACCATGGACCAAAACTTAGATTTCCAACATGTACGTGCCTTTCCTTCTGTGAAACTGCGTGTGTACATGATACGCACCTTTTGGTCTGTTAACCCGCATGTATACACTACTTTGTGAAGGTGAACCTGCATATACTTCTCTTTCCTCATTCTATGAAGGCTGATCTGTAACTTTGATTTGTTAACCTGTTGAACTTTGATCTATCATCTAAGTGAGTTGCCATTAAGGACAGCACCTGTGTCATATCTGAGTCATAATGCCAACATTTGGCATTGATGGAAACACCATGATAGAAAAAATCAACATTATAAAGAAAAAATCAAAGATAAGTGTAATCTTTGTCCTTCCCTCCTTTGGATGTTTCTCCTCTATGTATTGTTGCTCTCATATGCTTTTTCTAGTGGAATTATCCTTTTGATTCATCACCAATACTTCTCCCTCTTTTGTTTTTGTTTTTGTTTGAGATACTTCTCCCCCTTAGTTTTAATTTATTCTACATCCTTTTTTTGATCAACAACACCTCTCCCCCTTTGACGTAAATGGAAAATATACCAACATGCTCCCCTTGTCAAAAATATTCCTATGTATTCCTAATCTTGCAAACCTATGAACTAATTCTTCTTATGTTGAAAACTTTATGTATCTTTGATCTAATCCAAGAAACTTCCTTTATGTCCTATGAAAAATATTGAGTTGAGAGGATAGGAGTACTTACTCCAAATCTTGGTCTCAACTAGTCAAGAGGGATCTCTTGTTCAAACAACTATTTCTTGTACAACTGAGCCATGAGAAAAATAATGCCTATTGGTCTAAGTCTCAACTAGGATTACATTCATAATAGTGCCTCCTCATAGACACATACACCTGATATCTAGTAATAGTAGCAACCTATCCTATCACTCACACCATCAACTTTTCAACTAATGAACAATAAAGTACAACACTTAGAAGTGCTTATATGAAAAACATAGACGGACTCTCACCAATGTATGCTTAAACCAATAGCTCATACTCTACTTGGTAGGCTTCTAATTCCAACAAACTCACCATGATACATTTGACTCATCATGAACAATAGCAACATTCAAATAAGGACTCTTTCACCAACACTTAAATTTACCTTCTCATACTAACAACATGAGGACCATACTCTTACAAAAATCTAATGACATTTAATACCAATTGATAGTATCCTTGATATCAAGTGCTAATACCTTTGAGATCAATGATACCCATTGATGCCACTGATACCATTATTGAGAAGTTTATAACTTAGTGTTCTCCTCCTATGATCATGCTCTTTTCACCAAAAATCTAATGTTTGATACTAATTGCTAATTAGAATAGTTTGAAATAATCGCAAAAGTCAAACTATTCATCATATTTTCAACTTAAACACTGATCATTTAGGAAACATTATACTATAGCAAACACCATTAGCATTTGTCTTCCATGCTTGTCCTTAAGCAGAAAACCATTGATACCAATTGATGATACCAGTTGTTAATGGAATAAAATGATACCCAAATTTTAACTTGAGTATACTCCCCCTGTGGTAATTCTCCCTCTTTGGCATTAGGAATATGTAAGCATAATTGCACAATACAAGAAAACTCTAGTATTAAATATATCAGAACCATCTATACTTAGTTTATCAATATGAGTTGGAAATAACATCAAATATGTAACACACTCATCACACATCTACCCAAGAAACCAACCAAACAAGGTAAACATGTGATGAGAGGCCACTATGATTGGATTTGACCACCTTTGTGACCTTAAGGAAGTGGAATTGACAAAACACTTCAACCAACCTATCCACATCAGGAATGGAAACCTCACGAGACATGTCAAGCACTCAGACATCCTGTCCCCGGGTCCCACTGAAGCTCTAGAAATCTTAATCCTTAGTCACTCTTGTTAGTGCAAGGAGTTACTCCTAGACTGCAAAAGGAGTAAGCCTTACACATCATGATTTCATTTCAAAATTTAAAAGGGTTTTTTCAGTGGTGGGATGGCTTCTGAAGGAGTTTTGAAATGATTATGTTCCTCTTTAACTTTCATGCATTTGACAAGATGTGGCAAGCGTAAATTTCGTGGTTAAGTGAGTAATATAGGGGAGCAGAGGAAAGAGAACAGGTAGTTGATAAATATCCTAAGAAACTGAGTATCTTAGGACAGTCACTTCAACTACATAAACAACCTTGTAACAAAATTTGTTTCTTGGCAAGGAAAATAGCAGTTAGAAAGTATGAAAACGTATAAAGTATTTCACAAATCCTTTGTGAAACCTTCACTAAAAGTTTCTACTTGAGCTGATATTATGATTTACAGAAAACTGGATAGTAGATAAGTCATCATTAGATCCTATTAATTATTTCTCACTCATACTATACTAGCTACTGTAATTTATCATTTAAAAGATTAAAACATGCTTGACCAGGAAAACAACAACTAGAAAGTAAAAGCATGTATAAAGTATCCCACAAACCCTTTGTGAAACCTTCACTAACAAGTTCTACTTGAAAATATATTGTAATTTACCGAAAATTGGATAGTAGATAAGTCATCATCAGATCCTCTTAGTGATTCTCACTCATACTATACTAGCTACTGCAAATTTATAATTCACAAAATTGAAACAAGGAAATAGACAAACCACAAATTAGATATAACTTGAATCACAAAATCCTCTAGCATGAAGTGCAGAAAAAGCTATTTTATTAAGTTGAGTCTTCAGGTGAACCAACATCCCCTGAAATGATATTTACAAAATATATATATAGAGAGAGAGGCACCAACATCAACTCTTCTAAATTGGTGGTTCCACGATTTCTTTGTTACATAGGTGTCTTTTAGATATTAAAAACATCTCCCATCGAAATGCAACAGAAAGTACATGTGTAGATGAGAAGAAGAGGAAAAATGACACTTTGCTACTGGAAAAACTGACTGGCTGCCCCTTTTGCTGCTGATTTTTCTCTTTATGGACTTGACTATTAAATGACCATATGGCTGCATTAAATACAACCTTCAACAATCTCATAACTATCTCATATCTGTCATCTTCCTTATCAATATTGTTATGGGTTGTTGTCTTTCCAAAATTGGCCCATAGGTTTCTTCTGACAGCTATATATTTTTGTTAAAACAGGTGCTATCGAAAATTTCGATAATACCTGTAATAGTGAAAAAACTAGAAATTCTTCCAGAATTTCTGGTAGGATAATGTTTTCACTTCAAAATTTTAACAAAAAATACTTCGAAACACTTGTATATGCTTGGATATTCTAAGCTTTAATCTTCACATTCAAAACTTTGAATTAATATGCAAAAAGGTATTTTTTAAGGAAAATTACTCTTTCATTTCATGTGACTTGCAATCTCTGCAAGCTTAACCAAGTTTGTTTGATTTTTGGCAGTATATTTTGACCTTGTGATTCTGGTTGTTTCTTCTTTGATGATGGTCTCTTTCTTTTATGCTTCTTTTTGGACCTTTCTTCTTTTGGAAGGCTCCGATGGCTTGTCCATGTGAGTTTTACCTCTTTGCTTCCTCAAAGATCTTCTGATTTCTACAATTGAAGGATCCTCAGTCTGTAACTCTGCATGTTGTTCTTCTATGACTATTACTTCAGTTAGTAACCATATTATTTAGGGCTTTTAATTTTAGTCTGTATTTGTTTCTTTCCCTAGTATGTCTCTTCCTAGCTCCAGCAACTAGTTTTATTTCTTCTTTCTTCTTTTTACTGGTCACTTTATACCTTGCTTCTTTTAGCAATTCCTCATCGGAATCAATAGGTTGGTTTTCTTGTTGTTGTTTATGTGCTTCCGAAATTTCAGGAAGCACCTGCGCTTTAGATTTCTCTTCAGCTGCAATTTTTCCTCTCCAGGTTCTTGTGTAAACCTTAGGAAAAGGTCTAACAGGAGGAACCACTTTCATGCTCTTTGCTTTTTGAGTAGAAGAGCTTTCAACTTGTTCCCTTTTCTTTTCAAATTCAATAGCTAAAGGCTTCTCTTTGTTGCTTTTGGTACCTCTACTTACACTTTCCTTCTTTGCCTTTCTTTTAGAACTTCCTTCAGCTGATGTAGTTGATGTCCTTTCTGTCTAAACCTATGTTGAAGAAGATTTAGCAGTTTCTTGGGGTTTTTGTGTAGGTTGGCCTATTCTGTAAAACAAGAAATGTTCCTAAGTTTGGTTTCTCTTTTTTAGTTCTTCTTCAACCAGAACCTTGATAATTTCCTGATGATACAGGCTGTATTCTGATACTTCTTGGTGTGCTTGAATTCTTGCTGCCATTTTGGTCAGGCTCTTCAATATGAAATAGGGCATATTAAGAGTCCTCATGCCTGAAAAATGAAAAATAAATCTCATATGGTAAAGAAATACTAATGTATACCTTCTCTCACAAGTGAGAACAATCTTAAACAGTTTTATTGTTTCTTACCATTCCTTCTTAAGATAATTGCTAGGAATTCCTTTGGCTGAGCTAGGATCTCTGTATTCATCTCTAATAAAAGTATTGAGATCTCCTCATGTAATGAGTTTTCCCTTAAACCACTTTTCTCCTTCCTGGGGACGGTTAACAGATTCTGCAATTGACTGTTCTGAAACCTGCAATTTGAAACCAAAGATGGTAGCTTCCAGTCCATTGAAATCTTGAAAAAATCTTGGGCTACACCTTGACATGAGCCTCCTAACCTGGGGCAGAGTGGATATCAACCTACCTGAATAAATAGACTTCTAACACGTGGATTAGCATCAACTAGTTCAACTCCTTGAGGTTCGATTCTCTTAAGCTTTCCACCCTTCCTAGACTTTGATGCCATGGATATCTACTTACTTGTTATGAAGAATAGGTGTTGAAGTATGGAAGATTAACCAACAGATTTTGCAATTAGATTGAATTAGGTTGCCTGGAAAACTCGGATGTGTTCTTAACCACCTCAATCATTGTCTCCTTTGTTGCACTTTAAAACTTCGAAATGGTGAAATTTCCTCCATTTTCGAATATTTGAGATAAAGTTTTGGTTCAACGTCCTATGCATATGATCCTTCATGATTGAATGATATTTCATGTCATAATAGACATCATGTAATAGTAATGATGAAATCGAGTTGCTTTGGAGAGTCTAGCTAATCTATTATAGGTGGCTATACGAGATTTTTTGCAAATCTAGCAATTTTTCTGCTTTAATTCGGACTGGCCAGAAATTCTGGTAGCGCATTACACAGAACAAAAATAACGACCATTGGAATTTGAACATATAGCTAAGACTGACGCTGCAGACATGTTTTAACTTTGAAAACATGGGTTTATTTAAGATCAGTGGAGTAAGCAACAACTGGCTATGGATGTGACTGACACCTAGCTAATTCGATCAACCAAATCAAATAACCACTACCACTTGACTTGACTTAAATTTTGTGACTTATCCAATCATGAAATCTCATGATTTGGATTAAATATTTCACCATTATGACACATGGACAATCAAAAATAGTTGTGTTTTCGTCTTTATTTTCTTTAAGTGGGAGACGGTACCGGAAATTCTGGTAGCATTAAAAAAAAAAAAAAAAAAAAAGAAATAAAACAGGAATGAACTAAATAATAAACTAATAATTAGCATAATATATATATAAACATACAAATATCAAATAAACCAATAATCATCGATAAAAATATAAATATTTAATAATAACATTTAATCAATTAAACTAAATTTATTTCTAGACATTATCAAACATGTCAGCTCCATTCATCATCATCCCATCCCTCTCCTATATTTATTACCCCATTATAATTTGAATTTTCACACATCTGAACCTTCTAATCCTGATGATGAACCACAGAGGTTGGTTCGAAACGTCGATACAATAAAATCATGAATGCGATGAATCCGGAAGAAAACACCACACAAAATGAAGATCGCAAAATCCTCAAATCTATAATGAAAATACTGTCTAAAAAACAAGGGAGACTGTCCGAAAAGGAAAATTGGGCAATACCAGAAATTCTGGTAGCATTTTTTTTTTTTTACAAAATTAATCCAAAAAAATAAAAGTTTTAAAACCTACTCATGACTTAGTCTAGAACAGTGCTAACATTGGCTCCACAGGGGATAGAGCTCTCCCTCTGAGGCTATAAGATTTTTTTTGCAGTTTCAGTGCCTTGTCATTGGGCTATGGAGTCTTATTATGAAATCACACTGGTATTTACAGTGAATGCAGGCTATCAACAGCCTTAGTAAAAGAACCTTTTGAGAAAACACCCATTAAATGGGCCTCCATACAATTATGTCCCATCAAGATGCTGCAACTCAAAAGTATTTTTCTACAAGACATTTGATATTTTGAAAGTACCAAGCCATAAAGCATCAAATTTTGAATGCTTACCTGGATCTTGGTGTTGTGCATCCCACTTCAACACCAGATCTCCAATCTAAAAATCTTCTTTTTTAGTCCCTTTATCAAAGACTTCCTTTACAGCTTGCTGATATTTTCTTACCAAATCATATTGTTGTTCTCTATTTTTCTGCACTTCTATGATCTGATAAATTCTTCTAGTCATGTCATTTGGTTCAGCTTCATGATCTTGTAGTAGTTTGGTTACAGGAATAGCTAATTGGACTAGAAAAATAACATCAATCCCATAAACCATTTGATGATGTATTAATAGGCTTTTTTATTGTCACCCTATCATCCCATAAAGCAAATTTGAGTTTTGAGTCCCAATATTTCTTGTTTTGCTCCAATAACTTGGTGATGATTCTTACCAAACTTTTATTAGATGATTTAGCTAAACCATTCCCTTGTGGATAGTAAGTTGTAGAATGAGTAAGTTGAATACCATAATCTTCACAGAAATTTACCAATGGTGTGGCTTTAAAAGCAACTACATTATCTACTACTAGTCTTGATATACATCCAAATATGGTTATGATTCCTTCTAGAAAGTTAATGATAACTTTATGAGTGGCATTCCTGGTAGGTATTGCTTCGATCCATTTGGTGAAGTAATCAATAGCAACAAGAATCCAACGATGTTTCCCACTTGAAGGTGGATGAATTTCATGAATGAAATTTAATCCCCATTGCTGGAAAGGTGTAGAAACAATTATGGGCTTGAGAGGTAAAGACTTCATATGCTTTTTACCATTGAACCTTTGACATTTTTCACATGCTCTCACCTCAGCACATACATCAAAAAATAAGCTAGGCCAAAAATAGCCAGCTCTCAATATTTTGTATGCAATAGTTCTCTAATAATGATGACCTCCACAAACACTACTATGCATTTCAAATACGACCTTTTTAGATTCCTCTGGATCAATGCATCTCAACAAAACTCCTATAGTATCTTTCCATTTCAAATAGTTATCCTTCATTCAATACTTAATGGTTTTCAGCTTCAACGATCTCAATCTGCTTTTATCATAATCTGGAGGAGGTTTAAAATATTTCAGAAAATAAATAACATCTTTGTACCAGCTACACTCAGCAAACTTTGAATCTATTGTCATATTTTCAACATGTTTTGAAATTTTCCCTTCTAGATTATCATCCATGAAATTCAAACCCAACACTTTACAATTTTCTTCAGCAAGTAGTTTAGCTAATCCTTGACTTTTGATTAGTTTAGTAGGCTTTATCTCTAAATAAAATTCAAGAACTTTAGTCACCCATTTACTTCTCTGTCCATCAATATCAGGCTGAACCATTATCTCTCTAACAGCAGACAAAGGGACATAGGCTATCACTTGAGCATGCAGAATATAAACTCTAAAAGCTTTTAGAGCTTTAACTAATGCATAAGCATGCTTTTCCAACATTTCATACTTTAATTCTCCATCTCTAAGAGCTCTGCTGAAAAATGCTATGGGCGCTTCTTTATTTTCTGAATATTTTTGTAATGAAACAATAGCAATGGTGTCTTGAGAAGAAAATGATAAGATTAAGAAAGGTTTTGAATATTTAGGACTTACCAACTGAGGTGCTTCAGTGATAGCCTTTTCGATCAGCTCAAATGAGTTTCGAGATTCAGCTATCCACTTCACTTCTTTGTCCTTCCTTAGCATACAAGTAATATGTTTCACCACTTCAGCAAAATTTGGGATGAATTTTCTATGAAAATTGATCTTACCAAGGAAAGATTGAATCTCTTTCTTGGATCTTGGAAGTGTTAAATCTTGAATTGCAATCAATATTTTTGGATCAATCCTCACTCTATCTTTAGAAACTATGTGACCCAACATCTTACCTTCTTTGAGATAAAAATGAGACTTCTTCAGACTCAAGGATATACCATATTTTCTGCATTTAACAAATACTTGTCTCAAGTGCTGAAGGTGTTCTTGATTTGAAGCTGAAAAAAAATAATAATGTCATCCAAATAGATGACCAAAAACTTTTCCTTTTCTCCAATGAATGCAAAGTCCATAACACGTTGGAAATTAGCTCCATTATTCATAAGCACAAATGGCATCTTTGTATACATGAATGTACCCCAAGGAGTAGTGAATGTTGTCTTCTCTCAATCTTATGGCCAAACAAATATACTTCTTCAGATTCAAGGATATACCATATTGTCTGCATTTAACAAATACTTGTCTCAAGTGCTGAAGGTGTTCTTGATTTGAAGCTGAAAAAAAATAATAATGTCATCCAAATAGATGACCAAAAACTTTTCCTTTTCTCCAATGAATGCAAAGTCCATAACACGTTGGAAAGTAGCTCCATTATTCATAAGCACAAATGGCATCTTTGTATACATGAATGTACCCCAAGGAGTAGTGAATGTTGTCTTCTCTCAATCTTATGGCGAAACAAATATTTTATTATACCAGAAAAACCATTTAACATGGAAATTTTGTCTGACCCAGTTACCTTTTGAAGAATATGCTCCATCTTCGGTAATGGATAGTTATCTTTCTTGGAGATTTTGTTAAGATTTATGAAATCCACACACAATCGGATTTCACCACTTTTCTTTCTTACTAGCACTAGATTGGCAACCCATTCTGAGTATCTCAATGGTATAATGATTTTAGCATCCAACAGTTTCTTCACTTCCTTTTCCATCACTAGTAGCAATAGTGGATTGGTTTTCCTTAACTTCTGCTAGAAAGGTTTAGTACCATCTTTCAATGGCATTCTATGCTCAATGATAGATGTATCATATATCTTAAGATCTTCATATTTCTAGGAAAAAATGTCAACAAATTCACGAAACAACTTGTGATATTCCATCTTTCTTTCATTTAGTAAAGCTTTTGACAACTTCAAATACCTTGGTTCTTGTGTTGTATCCAATTTGTAATCTTCTAATTCAACATCTGCTTCAGCTAATTGTGGCTTGACTGCAACATCATTCTGATAAAAAAGTTTCTCAATTGGAATTAACCCCTTGGGAATATGATTGGTAGGTAGTTGTATGATAGGCTGATCAACAATTTGTTTTTTTAGATTTCTAGAATCTTGATGATCAACATCAACTTGTGCTAGATCTTCTTCTTTATCAATATTTAGAACAGAAAACTCTTCAGCAACTTCAATGAATTTTCTAATCTCCTCGTCATCTTCAAAAACATTCCAATTCTTAACATTATCGGGAATGCTAGGTCTAAACCTAACTTCCACTTCATATTTCAACTTTATAGGCATTGGAATTTTGAATGAGCTAGATGAAATAGAGAGTGAATCGGCTAGAATATTACTTTCTCTTGGAACAAAAGAAATGTTAAAGGCCAGGAAGGATTCTTCTACAATGTCCCATATTGCATTCTGGTAATCTCTGAGTCTAGGATGCTTAGTTTGATAAAAATTTCTGATTTGTTGAATAATAAGTTCAACATCTCCAAAAACAGAAATTTCTGATATATTCATATCTTTTTCCTTTTTTAAACCAATTAACAGAGCTTCATATTCAGCCACATTATTATTTGTCTCAAATTCAAGTTTGAAAGAAAAGGTGGAACTTTCCTTCAAAGGAGAAATAAGAACAATCCCTGCACCATCACCTTCTTTGGAACATAAGCAATCAAATTACATTTTCCATGCCTTCAATCCTTTATAACTGATTTGATTTTCAGTGGGCTTTAAAACCTAGAAATTTTCTGTAGGCAAGGCAAAGTCATCCATATGTAGAATGTTTGAACCTACTCTAGTTGTTCTAGCATATATCGAATGATTAGTAGGGTCTTTGATGTCACTAATGATATATGTCAGTTGAGATTCTTTGTAAAGTCTTCTTTGTTCTCCTCCAAAAACAAGAACAATAGCATAAGTTAAATCCATTTGCAAGGTTTCTCCAAACCTTTTAATCCATGACCTAGAAAGTAACATACCAAATCTGGGAGGGATATTAGCTACAACAATATCCATTACCATCCCTCTCATAGGTAACTGAAGAAAACTTATTGCAAGGTCTTTGATGACACCAAGGCATTGGACTTTCCGGGAATCAAAAGAATACATATCTTGGTACTCTCTAGTTATCTCAAGACCTAGTTCATCCATAACTACCCTGGGCATTAAATTATGTGAAGCTACAGAGTCCATAAGACAATTATGAAGGACCTTTTCATGAATATTCAGAGATAGATAGAAGGGAGGGGTAGATTCATCTCTGTCTTCTAAAAATGGACCTAAAATAACAGTGGGCTTATCATCTTGAAGGTTAACAAAATCAGAGACTACTTTAGCATGTGAAGGCTGAAAATATTTCATAAAAGTATTTTTGAAATCTTTATTTTTCATGAGTTCTACAAGGGCAACAAGAATCTTCATTTTATGGATCTCATTTTCAAAATTGAAGGCAGAGTGTGGTTTTTAAGAAATTTTTACCTCAAGTGAAGGAATATCATACGCTACCAGAATTTCCAGTTTGTCAAGTTCGACCGCTTGTTTCTCTACTAGAATATTGGATGCTACCGAAATTTCCGGTATGCCAGATTTTTCCAGTGAAATTTTAACTACATCGTTATTCTTCTTTGGCTATGCAATAGGCTTAGAAGTGTCACCAATTTTCTTTAATCTAAGATTGTATCTACTTTGATGATCAACTACAACCATGGAATGATTAAGACTCACTTTATTATTCTGAGTATGTGACATGAAGTCTTCATATCCTGCTTGTGTAAGATGAATCATCCCTTCTTTGTATCTAACACAACTTGTATCATCACCTCTTTCCAACCTTTCAACTGATTCTTCATCTTCAAATATAACATTCTGTAAAGGAGGCTACACCTTTTGATCATCAACATTTCTTCTTTCTCTCTGCAGAATTTGAGGAGCATTAGGTCTTCTAAACCGCTGTCTATTTGGAAAATCAAATGAAACATTTCTGGTAGTAGGTGGTCTTCTTTCCATATTCAACATATAAATATCAATAGTCAATGATTTTACCATCTTGGTAAGCTCATCTAGCTTAGGATCTATCTCAGAAGTTCCTGAAGTAGAAACTTGTGCTTTTTGCTTTCTTTTTTCTCTTTCAATCCCTCCACTAAGTCTATTAGCTGCTAATATATTTGATTCTACCTCCAGTGCATTGTCCTGGATTTGTGAGAGTATTAGATCTTCTTTCTCTCAATAATAAACAAAAGTCAAGATCAAAATCACCGACATAAGTGATTTTAGCTGAAGCTTCAGTAGGCTTGATTTCAGTAGGTATCTTGTTATACATTTTATTGAATCTCTTAGAAAAATCTGAAATTAGTTCTCCTTTTCTTTTGATTGCACCAAATTATGTGATATAATACAAAAATATTTCTTGTTACCCCATTTTGTTAAAAATGTATCATCTAGGACTTTAATTCCAGTGATTCTAGCAGTTTTCAAAGATCTAAACCATTTCCTTACATCACCCTCAAGGCTCTGAATAAAAACTCTCATCCAAATATCTTCATGCTCAATGTTGAAATTATCAGCATAAGCATAAAAATCAGCTAGATGTTCTTCAATTGTTACCTCCCCTTCACCATTAAATTTAGGCATATACTTGATATAATCTCATGCAAGTAATGCATTCATAGGCTGAGGTAAAAGTAAAGAAGCATACCTAGCAACAGCAATTGCATCCATTCGGTTAGGGGGTGGATTAGGACCTGCCATGGTGTGAGTTATTGGGATTTATGGAATAACAATTGGAGGATTTTGAACAATAGATGAGGACGCACCAACACTCGATATAGAGGTTGTTTGTTGACTAGAAAATGAGAGAGGTACATAAATTTTTATAAAATCAGGAGACAGAATTTGCTGCACTTTTTCAGGAATAGCTTTTGAAAAACCAAAAGCAGAAGAAACAAGATTTCTCTTACTCTTTTTCTTGATTAGCTTCTCAGGATCAGAGACTTGGTTTTTCAAAGGAGAATATGGGTTCGCCTTGGTTCTAGCCTTTATTAGAGCCAAAACTTCAACAAAGGATTCACCAGGTGTAAAGCAATTTAAAAAGACATTTGGAACTATACACCTTAGAACCAAACTTATAACTTTGTCAATTACCTAGGGATAAACTTCAATTCACCTCCCCGACAACGACGCTAAAGATGTTAGCACAAGGAGTTACTCCTAGACTGCAAAAGGAGTAAGCCTTATACCTCATGATTTCATTTCAAAATTTAAAAGGGTTTTTTGAGTGGTGGGATGGCTTCTGAAGGAGTTTTGAAATGATTGTATTCCTCTTTAACTTTCATGCAATTGGAAAGTTGTGGCAAGCATAAATTGTGTGGTTAAGTGAGTAATATAGGGGAGTAGAGGAAATAGAATAGGTAGCTGATAAAAATCCCAAGAAATTGAGTATCTTCCGACAGTCACCTCAACTACATAAACATCCTTGTAACAAACTCTGTTTCTTGGAAAGGAAAACAACAGTTAGAAAGTAAGAAAATGTATAAAGTATTTCACAAATACTTTTTGAAATCTTCACTAACAATTTCTTCTTGAACTGGTATTATGATTTACAGAAAACTAGACAGTAGATAAGTCATCATTAGATCCTCTTAATTATTTCTCACTCATACTATACTAGCTGCTGTAATTTATCATTTAAAAGATTAAAATGGGCTTGACAAGGATAACAACAACTAGAAAGTAAAAACATGTATAAATTATCCCACAAACCCTTTTTGGAACCTTCACTAAAAAGTTATGCTTGAACATATATTATGATTTAAAGAAAATTGGATAGTAGATAAGTCATCATCAGATCCTCTTAATGATTCTCACTCATACTATGCTATCTACTACAAATTTATAATTCACGAAATTAAAACAAGGAAATAGACAAACCACACATTAGATATAACTTGAATCACAAAATCCTCCTGCATGAAGTGTAGGAAAAGCTATTTTATTAATATGAGTCTTCAAGTGAACCAACATCCCCTGAAATGATATTTACAAAAGATATATATAGAGAGAGAGGCACCAACTCCAACTCTCCTAAATTGGTGGTTCCACTATTTCCTTGTTACATAGGTGTCTTTTAGATATTAAAAACATCTCCCATCGAAATGCAATAGAAAGTACAGGTGTAGATGAGAAGAAGAGGAAAATGACACTTTGTTGCTGGAAAAACTGACTGGTTGTCCCTTTTGCTGTTGATTTTTCTCTTTATGGACTTGACTATTAAATGACCATATGGCTTCATTAAATACAACCTTCAACAACCTCATAACTATCTCATATCCATCATCTTCCTTATCCATATTGTTATGGGTTGTTGTCTTTCCAAAACTGGCCCAGAGGTTTCTGCTGACAGCTATATATTTATGTTAAAACAGGTGCTACCGGAAATTCCGGTAATACTTGTAATAGCGAAAACTGGAAATGCTTTTGGAATTTCTAGTAGGATAACATTTTCACTTCAAAATTTTAACAGAAAATACTTCTAAACACCTGTATATTCTTGGATATTCTGAGCTTTAATCTTCACATTCAAAACTTTGACTTAATATGCAAAATGGTATTTTTTAAAGAAAATTATTCTTTCATTTCATGTGAGCTACAACCTCTTCAAGCTTATCCAAGTTTGTTTTATTTCTGGCACCAGATTTTGACTTTGTGATTCTGGTTGTTTCTTCTTTGATGATGGTCTCTTTCTTTTCTGCTTCTTTTTGGACCTTTCTTCTTTTGGAAGGCTCTGATGGCTAGTCCTTGGGAGCTTTACCTCTTTGCTTCCTCAAAGATCTTCTGATTTCTGTGATTGAAGGATCCTTAGTCTGCAACTCTACATGTTGTTCTTCTATGACTATTACTTCAGTCAATGACTAGGATTATTTAGGGCTTTTGATTTCAGTCTGTATTTGTTTCTTTCCCTAGTATGTCTCTTCCTAGCTCCAGCAACAGGTTTTATTTATTCTTTCTTATTTTTACTGGTCACTTTATACCCTGCTTCTTTCAACAATTCCTCATTAGAATCACTAGGCTAGTTTTCTTGTTGTTGCTTATGTGCTTCCGAAATTTCAGGAAGCACCTGCGCTTTAGATTTCTCTTCAGCTGCAAGTTTTCTTCTCTGAATTCTTGTGTAAACCTTAGGAAAAGGTCTAACAGGAGGAACCATTTTCATGCTTCTTTTTTTTCTGAGTAGAAGAGCTTTCACCTTGCTCCTTTTTCTTTTTAGATTCAACAGTTAAAGGCTTTTCTTTGTTGCTTTTTGTACCTCTACTTACACTTTCCTTCTTTTCCTTTCTTGTGGAACTTCCTTCAGCTGATGTAGTTGATGTCATTTATGTATGAACCTATGTTGAAGAATATTTAGTTGTTTCTTGGGGTTTTGTTGTAGGTTGGCCTGCCCTGTAAAACAAGAAATGTTCCCCAAGTTTGGTTTCTCTTTTTCAGTTCTTCTTCAACCAAAACCTTAATAATTCCCTGATGATACAGGTTGTATTCTGATGCTTCCTAGTGTGCTTGAATTCAAGCTACCATTTTGGTTAGGCTCTTCAATATGAAATAGGGCAAATTAAGAGTCCTCATACCTGCAAAATGAAAAAGAAACCTTATATGGTAAAGAAATACTATTCTATACTTTCTCTCACAAGTGAGAAAAATCTTAACCAATTTGATTGTTTCTTCCCATTCCTTCTTAAGATAATTTTTGGGAATTCCTTTGGCCTATTTAGGATCTTTGTATTCATCTCTAATAAAAGTGTTGAGATCTCCTCCTATAATGAGTTGTCTCTTAAACCATTTTCTCCTTCTTGGGGAAGGTTAAAAGCTTCTGCAATTGACTGTTATCAAACCAGCAATTTGAAAACAAAGATGGTAGCTTCTTGTCCATTGAAAGTTTGAGCAAACTCTTGGGCTACACCTTGATGTGAGCCTCCTAACCTAGTGCAGAGTGGATACCAGCCTGCCTGAATAAACAATATTTTAACACTTGGATTACCATCAACTAGTTCAACTCCTTGAGGTTCGATTCTCTTAAGCTTTCCAGCTTTCCTAGGCTTTGATGCCATGGATATATGCTTGCCTTTTATGAAGAATAGGTGTCAAAGTATGGAAGCTTACCTAACAGGTGTTGCAATTAGCGTGAATTAGGCTACCTGAAAAACTGGGATGTGTTCTTAACCACCTCAATCATTGTCTCCTTTGCTACACTTCTAAAATTCGAAATGGTGAAATTTCTTCCATTTTCAAATGTTGGAGATAAAATTTTGGTTCAATGTCTTATGCATATGATCCTTCATGATTAAATGAGATTTCATGTCATAATAGACAACATGTAATAGTAATGATGAAGTCGATTTTCTTTGGAGAGTCCAGTTAATCTGCCACAGGTGGTTGTAGGATATTTTTTGCAAATTTGGCAATTTTTCTGCTTTAATTCGGACTGGCCAGAAATTCTGGTAGTGCATTACGTGGAACAGAAAGAATGACCATATGAATTTAAACATATAGCTAAGACTAACATTGCAGACACATTTTAACTTTGGAAACACGAGTTTATTTAAGATCAGTGGAATAAGCAACGGTTGGCTATGGCTGTGACTGAAACCTAGCTAATTTGATCAACCAAATCGATTAACCACTCACTTGACTTGACTTAAAGTTTGTGACCTATCCAATTATGAAATCTCATGATTCAGATTAAATATTCCGCCATTATGACACATGGACAATCGAAAATGGTTGCATTTTCGGCATTTTTTTTTTTTTTTTAAACAGGAGACGCTACCGGAAATTCCAATAGCATTGGCGAATTAAAAAAAAAAACAAGAAATAAAATAGGAACGAAAAGACTATCTAAAAAATAGGGGAGACTATCTAAACAAGAAAATCAGGCGCTATCAAAAATTTCGGTAGCATTTTAATTTATTTTTTAAAATTTACAAAATTAATCCTAAAAAATAAAAATAAAAAACCTACTCATGACTTAGCCTAGAACTGTGCTAACAACTCTCATGCTATAGGCATGACAGCATCCAAAAACACAAAGTCTCTCTCACAGGCTTGCCTGCCAATGTCTAAAGACCTAATTTGCCAGTGTTATGCCAACGACCCTGGGATTTGAGCCACATTTTCAAGCCCAAAACCTAGGTCACTTCCTATAATGTAATGATAACTTAGGAGTAGTAAAATAACATGGAAACAATGATGCAAACGCAATAAGTTAAACGAAAACTTAATCAGATCCCTACTATCCATGATAGGCATTTCATCAAACATGTTGCAAGCATGTAATCTACAGGTGTAACCAACATAATTAAACATAGGCATCTTGTACTTATCTTAGAATCACTAAGAACCATTTTTCCCTTTTTCCATTTGATCCATTACCATCTATTAGGCCATAGATACATTATCCGTTCATTTACAAGCTAAAACATGTTGAGAGCCATATATAGTTATTATCACAAAACACACATATAACCATCATAATAACAACAGAAATAATCATGAAAGTACAGTCACATAAACCACATATAATCCATCAAAATTCTCATAGAAATACAACGAAAAACAACCTTTCATTAATAGTGCAAAAACCAAAGTCAAGATGGGACTTCCACGTTCCACCCAACCATAGAATGGATGAGCCAAATTTCCCTTCATCCATTCACCCCCATGCCATATTCCAAGCATGAATGTGGGACTCAAACCAAAAGAACCAACCAGGGCATACTAAGGCTAAACCACCTCACCCTCATCAATAGAAACTAGTATTTATCGTAATCCATCATGGATCACTAGTCCAACATAATGAACACATCATAACAGGCTTTACCGTGATCTCCACTCAATAACTAGTCCAAACAAGCATGGATTCCACCAAATTTCTCTACCTAGACCGTGAGGAATGATCCTGTATCCTAGTCTCTCATACTTTACCGCAATCCAAATCCAGATCACTAGGCCCTAAACCGAGACCCACTCTCCGGGCTTTACCACATATCCCAAACCTAGGATTACTAGGCTTAACGGAGAGAAAACCACCTCTTGGATTTACCATATATCCTTCCATTCACCAAAATCATTCCTAGGCCCACCAAGGAAAAACAATATTGGTGTTACCGCAACCCACAGTCTGTCTCAGGGGTCACTAGACCAGTGGCTTTACCATGATCCGTAGTCCAATTCAAGGACCACTAGGCCATGTGCTCTATCATTCGGAGATCCACCCCACTTAGGTTCGAATGCATCCGGAAATCCAGCTCACCCAAAACATGAGAACCCCATCACACCATGGCTATCCGAAAATGGCAAAGCTAGGCTAAAAACATTATTACACCTAGAAAAACCCATGACATAACAAAAAAAGAACAACATGCAATACCATGCATGCCAAATCTAGCAAGGAAAATACACATGCAAATCAATACATGCAATGAATCCTGTTGAATTTGCTTGATCCTGCCTTTCCTTGCTTGATCTTTGCTCCAATGCCAAAATTGCACTAAGAAAACTCTAAGTGTCCAAGAGTGAGCAAGCGAGCGAGCGAGAGAGAGAGAGAGAGAGAGAGAGAGAATAATGAGAGAGCTCCAAAACTAAATTGGAAAAAGGTTACCAACTGATCCTCTTAATCCTTTTTATGAATGAGGCCTTTATTTTCTTCAATTTCCATTATTTTCCTTCAATTTCCTCCTCACATGGAACCTGTGACCTTTCACCTCCCTTTTCTCCTAATTTCCATTATTTTCATAAATTAATGTGCCAAAAATGCCATTTTTCCTTTCCAAAGCCTTAGCCATTTCTTTTGCCAATTTCCTTAGCCATAAACAACCATATGAACACCCCCTAGAATGTCTCGCCCAACATTCATCTTGGAATAAGCATCACATCAACTATGGTTATTATTTTTGCCTTTATTAACTTTTATTATATGGAATTTTCACAAAGGTTGTTATAGAACCCTCCCCCTTTGGGAACACCATCCTCAATGTTATACCACACAAAGACCTCAGCAAAACCACTAAAAAGCAAACATATTGCCCATGGAGTTTTATAACATAGCTCGATGCAATATTTACAATGATCACCCTACTGAAAGCAAACCATCATGACAACATAACAACATGATAAAGTAATAACATGAAACCCATACCTCTTATTGGAGCTTTATAAATTTGCACATGGTAGTATTTACATCCATATACATATGTACATATAGCAACATGACCAAAACATATATCAAAACATATACCAAAACATATACCAAGACATATACTGAAAACATCATACCAAAACTGGTTTGCCTCAACCAAAAAATAAGGAACGATACATAGCCCGAATTTGATCTGTCATCTCCCACGTAGCTTCATTGGGCCCAAATTGCTTCCACTATACTTTAACTTGCTTGATTTCTCAGTTCCAGAGCATGAGCACCTTATTCTGCAAAATACACTGAGGCTCCATTTGGAATTCTCCATTTGGTTCTACCTGCAATACAGACTAGTCAATCACATGATCAACATCCTTAACATACTTCTTAAGCAATGATACATGGAAAAAATCATGGAATCTCACTATCAAAGATAGTGCAAGTCGATATGCTATTGGTCCAATCTTCTGAATGATACTAAAGGGTCCACAAAACTGTGGTGCCATATTGGCACATGATCCAATCTGAAAGGAGGTCTTCTTTGGTCTGATGTGAAAGTACACCTGTTCCCGAACCTGGAACTCCTTGAACAACCTATTATGATCTACATAGATTTTCTTCCTATCTAACAACATCTCTGGTCCAATCAACACCATGTTAACCAGATCACTCCAACTGATGGTAGAATTGCAACTCTACCCATTCAATGTCTCAAAAGGACTCATCCTCAATGAATCCTGATAATCATTGTTGTATGTGAACTCTAACAAGGGGATATAATCTTCCCACTTCCATTGTTGATGCATCACATACATCCTCAACATGTCCTCCAATATCTTGTTGACCCTTTCTATCTGTCCATCAGTCTGTGAATGATAAGTTTTCTTAAAAGCCAACTCTATGCCCAAAACTGCAAATAACTCCTTCCAAAACTTGGAAGTGAACTTCACATCCATGTATGAAAAAATATTCTTTGGGACACCATGCAATTTGACCACATCTATGATGAATACTTGTGCTACTTTGCTAGCTAAGAATGTATACTTCACTAGAATGAAGTGTGCAACCTTCGTCAACCTGTCCACAACAACCATGATGGAATCATGTTGTCCCATTGTCTTAGGCAACCCTATAATGCAATCCATGGAAATGACCTCCCATTTCCACTCTGGAATCATGATCGGTTGTAGCAGCTGCACTTGGATGCTTGTACTCTCCCTTCATTCGTTGACAATCAAAACATCTAGCCACAAAATCTGCTACATCCTTCTTCATATTTAGCCAATAATAATATTTCTTCACTGCAGTCAATGTCTTTTCATAACCTGGGTGACCTGAATAATTTTCACATGAAACTCCCTCAAGATAACCTTCTTGAGCTCACTATTATCTGGCACATATATCTCGTCTCTAATTCTGTAAGACAATAATCCATACCCTGTGCACCTACACCTATACCCATGCTTGTAATGTACCACTACATGTACCTATACCTGCACCTATACCTGTACCTATACTACCACCTATACCTGTACCAATGCCCTGCTGCAACCTATGCATAATCTCCATATACCTAACCTGCCTAAAAGATCCTATCATGTAGATCTGCTCCATATAATCTCATAGATTCCAAGTGATTTACCTTTACCTGCCTACTGAGAGAATCTTCCACCCTATTCTCTTTACCTTTGATGTAATTGATCTCGAAATCAAACTCATTGTTCATGGCCAACCATCTAGCCTGCTTGGCATTCCAATTCAGCTAGTCAAACAAATACCTCAACCCAATATGATCACTCATCAGTACAAACCTCCTACCGAGAAGATAGTGCCTCCATATATTCAGTGTATGTATGATCGATGCTAACTCCAAATCATGTGTCGGGTAGTTATGCTCATGCTCATTCAACTTTTGAGATTCATAGCATACCACCTATCCATCTTGCATAAAGACTCCACCAAGTCCTCTCTTGCAAGCATCTATGAACACTACAAACTCTTTGTATGGATCTGCAATCTATAGCACTGGTGCATGTGTCAACAATTGCTTAAGCTACTCAAAGATAGCCTCACACTCCTCTGTCCATTTGACCTTCTTACCTTTCCTCTATAATGATGTGATAGGATAAGAAATCTGTGAGAAGTTGTTGATGAACATCCTATAATAGCCTGCCAAACCCATGAAAGATATCTCCTCATCCACACTCTTAGGAGCTACCCATTCCATGATGGCTCATATCTTCTTTGGATCTACTGTAATGCCCTCCTTAGAGACCACATGTCCAAAGTAATGTACCTCAGTCTGAAAGAAACTACACTTACTGAGCTTAGGATACAATTGATGCTCTCTCAACAACCTCAACACTGTTGCTAAATACTCGGCATGATCTTCCACTTTTTTAGAATATACCAATATATCATCAATGAACACAATGAAAAACTTATCCAAAAATGGACTCAATACACTATTCATCAAGCACATAAATGTAGCTGGAGCATTAGTTAAGCCAAATGGATGTTGGGTGTGGAGCTGATTATCTTCTATATTCAAAAGTATCACCACATTAGACCCAAGTTCGTAATGGGGCGGCAACACCTCCCGTAAAATATTCGTTGTATGGGAGGTCTAGGGGGGGGCGGCTGCAACCTTTGGGAGCCCCCCCCTTGGCAGGGGGATCGGGGGCAGTGCCCCTAAAGCTAAAAATAGATGTAAAATTGCCTTGTAAAATGTTGTAATTTCGTAGTCAATCTGGGTCGTTCATTATGTGGAGATATAACGATAGAAGTTATGTTTAATTTAGGTTTTTTTCCCTAGAAGGCAACCCCCTCACTATATATGAGGGAATTGTATTGCATCTATGTATTCTAAATGAGGAAGAGAGAGGAGATTGAGAGCAAAGAGGGAATTATAGTGGATTTGTTGTAGGTTGCATCTCTTCCATTTACTGGATAATATAAAAGGAAGGACTGGTTGTTTCTCTGTGGACATAGCCCAAACTCGGTGAACCATGTATATTTGTGTCTCTCTTGTTTTATGTGTTTATATTTCTCCAATATTTTATGTGTTCCATTGCTCTGTAATATACAATTTTCTAACAATGGAACTACAACAAACTCATAATACCCATACTTGCTCCACAAAGGTGTCTTGTAAATGTCCTCCTCTTTGATGCATACCTGATGGTATCCAGATCTCAATTCAATCTTCAAGAACATTTTTTCTCACTTCAGCTAATTGAACAAGCCATCAATCCTTGGTAAAGGGTTCCTATTCTTGATGGTCACTTTGTTCAACTGCCTCTAGTAAATGCATAATTTGAGAGTTCCATCTTTCTTCTTCACAAACAAAACCAGTGCTCCCCAAGTTCATACACTTGGCATAATGTATCCCTTGTCCAACATTTCCTTTAACTACAACTTCAACTCAACCAAATCAGGTGTGCTCATCCTGTAAGGTGTTTTCGATGCTGGACCTACCCCTGGCACTAACTCAATAGAAAATTCTACCTCCTTGTGAGGTGGAAACTTTGTAATTTCATTAGGAAATACATCCTGAAACTACTACAAAATTGAGTACCTGCTCAATACTTCTACGTCCTCAACCTCCTTCCCCTCATGACTAGAAATGTGCACTATAAATAACATACCCCCTTTTCGATGGTTATTCTTTGCTTGCATAGATGTCACCATCCTAACTGATGTGGCTTTCTTCTTGCCCTATAAGGCTCTTGTTTCTCTATTGTCATCAACACACTCAATGGCTTTGTCATAATAGTCTACCTTAGTTCAATCAAGATACAACCAATCCATGCCAAACAAAATATTGTATGATCCCAATGGTAATACATTCAAATGTGTTGCGGTAGACATACCATTTAAATAAAATGCATAAGCTCTTACCTAATGATGAAATTGCTTCTTTGTACTTGTAGCCAACTGCACTAACCAAGACTTTGCATGCAACTCTTTACTCAAACCACACTTATCCACCAAGTCAGGACTAACATAGCTATAATTAGATCCAGGATCAATCAAAATATAAATAACTCAATCACAAAGTTTACCATCCATCTCACTGATAGATGCTTGGTGTTTTGCCTGTCCCTTTTCCACTACTTCATATATACGACGAATTCTCTGCCCTACATCCCAAACAGTTTGCGCCTCCTATGCATTGTATATATTAGGCCTACCACCCTAATTCTATGGACAATATCTCTTAAGGTGTCCCTTGCCACATGTCCAACATTCCAACCAAACAGTACCAACACCTCTGTGTTATTGATGCGACTCTTGTCCCTATATATCTGCATTAAATCTCTTTTGAGGTGCCACATTCTCTTTCCCATCTGCATGTTGAGGCCTTGTCCTCTTAGGATGTCATTTACCTTTACCTTTGTCTTTCCCTTTCCATCTTTGTTGAGATTAATTCTTACACTTCTATTGCTCATAGCAATGCTTTAGTTTCCCAATAACTTCACCAAGTGACCAACGCTCGTCATACCCAATCCAATCTCTAAATTCTAATGGAAAACTACTGAAAAATCATTGAACTTTAGCCTTCTCATAAGTAAGATATAGTACACACCTCAATAGTTCCATAAACTTGGTTATGTACTCTTCATTTTTCATGGATCTCATCCTTAGCTCATATAATTCTTTAGCCTTACTATCGTAGTACCTTTCCGACAAGTACTTCTTCCTAAAAGGCCACTTGAACTCCCGCCAACTCAAATCATTTGTACTAATGTCTCTAACCTGCTTAACATATTTCCACCAAATTTTTGCTTTACCTTTCAAGCTGAAGATCGTTACTCGGGCCTTCATGTTATCTGTGTACTCATGCAACTCAAATAATGTGTTCATCCCAAGTATCCAAGCCTCTCCATCTTCTGGCTTCCTCACATCTCCATCAAAAGTAGGTGGCTTCTCTTTCTTAAACTCATCTAGTAAGTATCCCCTATCATTCGTCATGTAAGGATGATAGCGATGATAACCATGATGTCTATCAAAACCATAACTAGAATAGTACTTATGCTCATCAACCCTTCTATCTGGAGTATCCAACAACCTTTCATCTCTAATCGTATCAGATCTGACCTATGTCTACCAAGAGACCTACTGACATATGCCCCATTAGTTCTATCCTCATGTCCATGGTTGATCTGAGGTGGCCCTTATTGCTACAATTCTAAAAAACTTTGAAGGAGTATAGAATTAACCTCTGCTTATTTCTCTTATGCATGTATGATCTAGTCATTATCTGCCTTACAACTCCTTATCTCTTTCTTCAAGATTCTCAATGTGTCTATCAAATTAGAAGAGTGCCCCACACCACACTGCCCATTTTATTCATAGGGATATTCTATGTAGTCTACCACCTTGCTAGCCATTCGGTATCTTTCCTCTAATGCATAATATGTTAGATAAACCAAATCACAATAAATCAACCATGTCTGCAAGATCATCAAATCAGTGTGATATATGTACAACATAATCATAACAACATATAGACATATGACAAGTAAGTGCATCAACACATAAACATCATTCTAGTTGGGGTCCAATCATTAATGCAAGGCCATATCAAAAATGCAGGTTATGGCCTCATGCATGACAACAATCATTACTCCATTTTCCACATTTCCACATGCAACCATCAACATGAATAAGCAATGGTGAATCAACTACACATATGCATAGATGCATGTAGTCGAGCATAAGTGATTAATTCTTGTAATTAACCTACAAGACTGATACATGTAATCAAACCTATAAGAATGTAGCCTAACATACAAGGATGTAAGTAGGTGACATAAAATCAACATGTAAGCAACATGTAATAATATGTAACCAGTCATATGCTCATGACAATGCATTCCACATACTCAACATCAAATTCTCCATGAAAACCTTACTACAACCATAATCAACATCATGTAATGCAACAAGCACATGGAATGCAAATGTAAGCGACACACATGCAACTGACATGCATGCATTACCAACACACACCGCCCATGTAGTCTAAGGGGTGAACCATGCTTTGATACCACTCTATAACACCCTCCTCACACATCTATCGAAGTAACCAGCCAAACAAGGTAAGCATCCGACAAGAGGCTACTATGATTGCATTTGAACTCCTATGTGACCTAAAGGAAGTAGAACCGATGGAACACTTAAACCAAGCTATCCACATGAGAATTAGAAACCTTAGGAGACATGTCAGCCACTCACACATCCTGTCCATGGGTCCACTAATGTTATGGACATATTAAGCCTCAGTCACTCTCATGTTATAGGCATGACAGTGTCCAAAAACATAAAGTCTCTCTCACAGGTTTCACTGCCAGCATCCATACACCCAATTTTTTAGCGTTATGCCAGCGACCTCGGGATTTGATCCACATTTTCAGGCCTAGAGCCCAAGTCATTGCCTAGAATGGAATGATAACTTAGGAGTAGTAAAAGAATAGAGAAACAATGATGCAAAAGAAATAAGTTAAACGAGACCTTAATCATATCCCTACTAGCCATGATATGAATTTCTTCAAACATGTCACAAGAATGTAATCTACAGGTGTAACCAACAGAATTAAACATTGGGATATTGTACTTATCTAATAATTTCTAAGAACCATTGTTCCCTCATGCATTTGCTGCATTACCATCTATTAGGCCATAGATACATTATCCATTCATTTACAAGAAAAATCATGCCGAGAGACATACATAGATGTTGTCATAAAACACACATATAACCGACATAATAACAACAGAAATAATCATGAAAGTACATCGATATAAACCACATATAATCCATCAAAATGCTCATAGAAATATGAGAAATAAACTTTCATTAATAATGTAAAAAACAAATCTGAGATGGGACTTCCACATTCCACCCGACCATAGAATGGTTGAGCCAAATCTCCCTTCATATTCCATGCATGAATGTGGCACTCAAACCAAAAGAGCAACCAGGGCATATTGAGGCTAAACCACCTCACCCTCATCAATAGAAATTAGATTTTACCATAATCCATTCCAGATAACTAGGCCAACACAATGAACACATCATAATAGGCTTTATCATTATATTCACTCGATCACTAGGCCAAACAAGCATGGATTCCACCAGATTTCTTCACCTATACTGTGAGGAATTTTCATGTCTCCTAGTCTCTCAAGGCTCTACCGCAATCCAAACTGGGATGACTAGGCCCTAAATAGAGACCCACTTTCCATGATTTACCGCATATCCCAAACCCAAGATTACTAGGCCCAATGGAGAGCAACCTAACTCTTGGCTTTATCATATATCCTAACATTCACCGGCAAGAACTCCTAGGCTCACTGAGGTAACACAATCCTGTCTTTACCACAAACCACATTCTGGTTCACAGGTCACTAGGCCAATGGCTTTTCTGTGATCCACAGTCTGGTTTAGGGACCACTAGGACATGTGCTTTATCATTCAGAGATCCACCACACTCAACTTTGAATCCATTCAGCAATCCAACTCACCCAAAACATGAGAACCCCATCACACCATGGCTATCTGAAAATGCTAAGGCTAGGATTCAAACATTGTTACACTTGGAAAAACCCATGCCACAACAACAAAAAACCACATGCAATACCATGCATGCCAAATCTAGCAAGGAAAATACACATGTAAATTGATACCTACAATGAATCATGTTGAAGCTTCATGATCCTGCCTTTCCTGCTTGATCTTTGCTTCCTCTTGCTTTCTTTTCCTTTCTTGCTCCAATACAAAAATTACTCCAAGAAAACTCTAAGTGTCCAAGAGTGAAAGAGAGAGAGAGAGAGAGAATAATGAGAGAGCTCCAAAACTCAACTGACAAAAGGTTACCAACTGATCCTGGGAAGCCTTTTTATGAATGAGGCCTCCATTTTCTTCACTTTCCATTATTTTCCTTCGATTTCCTCCTCACATGCAACCTGTGACCTTTCACCTCCATTTTCTCCTAATTTCCATTATTTTCATAAATAAATGTGCCAAAAATGCCATTTTTCCTTTCCAAAGCCTTAGTCATTGCATTCCCCAATTTTCTTAGCCATAAACAACCAAATAAACAACCTCTAGGATGTCTTGCTAAACATTTAGCTTGGAACAAGTTTCCCATCAACCGTGGTTATTATTTTTGCCTTTATTAACTTTTATCACATGGAATTTTCACCAGCATGGATGTTACAAACTCAACCACAATACTCAGCAACATCATTCTTCTTCAGCAATTTCAAAAACTCAAAAAAAAAAACAAAAATGGCATACTTCCCTTAACCTTTAGATACATTATTTGCCATGTTCCTTTCTTCTCCTTGCATCTGACCTTTTTTGCTTCTCTTGAATCCAACCTATTCTTTTTAATGAAGAGGAATAATGGATCTACTCCCCTTAAGTAGATTATCTCCCTTTTTCTTCCACACCTAGGTATGTTGATTATTTACTATGGAAATGCCATGAGTTGATTTCCTACACTAATTTGGTACTCTTACCTGACTTAGTGACTTTCTACCAATGTTTGAGCATACAAACCACTGGCCATTCCTCGTATTAGTACCAATTAAAGCCAATATGAAAATTACATCTTTCTATTTTTTCTCACTATTTATGCTTGCTTTCTTCATGAACTACATTGGAGAACTATCTAGGTTGTTACTACTTCTTTTATCTAATTGAGGTGTTTTCCTATTGTAGGTTATATAAGAGATACTAATAATAGTAATTTCAATTTCTGATCTGCTAATTTTATGTTGATAATCTTCAAAGCCAAACACTAGTCTTTGTTTCCTCTGTGCACCATACCACTGGCCTCTCTTATGATTTTTGTATGATAACTCTTGTGTAGTTTTCCTTGTTACATTTCAACATGATCCATTCCTCTATTTGATTTGTTATGGAAAGGAGGTGAATTATTTCCAAGTTTGCATGTAGCTACATAGTGCTCAAAATTCTTACACCTATAGCAGTCAACGTTATTTATAACGGGAGAAAACGAATTATTCTTACCATAGCTTATCTTCATCTAAATTCTTGGATTGATAATCGCTCTCCTAATGCTATTGGGAAAATGAAAAAATTCCTTTTAGGGGAAAAGGCTCTTTGTGCATGGCAGTTCAACGTTTTCTTAGAAACCCATGGTTTTTGTTGAAATAGAGCATTCCACTTCTATTGTTGCAACTTATTTTTCTTCTCTGAATAATTAGAGGCAAAGTGCCTGTGTTACCATAATAAAAACACATGAGTGGTTTCATACCTTTACCTTTAATTATGTAAGTTTGTTTATCTCCTCGATGTTGTGTTCTCTTATCTTCCACTACAGTGTTATTAGGCATTTCTTTAATAAGGTCGATGGGTCCTTTTGATGTTGTTGTTGATTCACTGGCATCTTCCAATATTGTTTTAACTTGATGGGGACTTTGGTTGGTTCAAATCTCATCATCAACATCTAAAGTCTAAAACCTAGTCGACTGCTCCTTTAATGTTCTATTCTCCACTTCCAGCTCCGGATTGATAGTTATGAGATTCTTTATCTCATTAAGGGTTTTTATGTGCTAATTTTTTAAATAAATATTCTCTTCAAGATCTTCCAATTCAATAGAGGAGCTACTAGATACACCATTAATGTCAATTTCACTCACATCACGTTCAATGTTGTGTTCCCTTGATGACTCTAAGGATTCTTCTATTGATAGAAGATATGTCCTACCTTATTCTCTACCAGAGGTGCACCAATTGACTTCTTGAGAAAAATCTAGATTTGTTATTTCTATCAAGGTAGTTCATTTTTCACTACAACTAGATGAGAAATTTTCACTATCATCAATACTTGTAATTGCGCAGCTTGAAGATAAATAGCCTATTGTTCTACAATAACAACAAAACAACAACTTACTTGTAGATTTCAACTCCTTTGAATCATATGTGTGTTGATAAAAAACATTTCCTCTTATACAAGGGTATTATCCTTTGGTTCATGATCATATATGGTCTTTAAATATTTCACTACTCCATCCTTTAGAGAATGCCTCTTGAAATCATATGCAGCATGTATGTCTCTGTAATAGATGGACTTCAACTCATTCCATATCGCTTTGGCAGTATGATACCATATTAATTTCTAAATATCTTACTTGGAAAACCTCTCAAGATTTCCTCCTTAGCAAGATCATCAAAATTATCATCTATTAATCCATTCTCCATAGATAGCCATACATCCAAATCAATAGCTTGCAAGTAAATTCTTATTCTTACCTACCAAGTTGTGTAATTTGAGCCATTTAGAAATGGAACACCATATGAAGTAATCCCATTAAAGAAATGTTGAGTTCTAAAATGGATCTCCTAAGGAATATTATAAAATAATAATGGAAAATAAGATAAGATTAGATTACATCATTAAAGTTTAGATGGAAAAAAGAAAAAACTACTTTTTCAACTCGTATTTTCAACTTATCTCCCTATGATTTTTCTCAAATTTCAAGCAAGAGCACTCGTTGGATGTGGAATTTAATTCCTCATCCAAGGAGTACCCATGTTACATACTTTCAATGGACCTTGCTACACAAAAAAATGAGAAATGCATGAAAAATATGATTGCAATCACACTTTTCATGCATTTCTCATTTTTCATGTACTAAGGTCCATCAAAAGTATGCAATGTGGGTACTCCTTGGATGAGGAATTAAATTCCACATCCAATAAGTTCTCCCACTTGAAATTTTAGTAAAACCATAGGGAGATAAGTTGAAAAAATAATTTTTTTTGTTTTTTATCTTTTAATATTTTTACCTTTTTAGTCCAAAAGTGGTGAATCATCCCCCATGGTGGACATTATTATCTCGAATCCTATTAGTTCTTATAAATTTGATCTTGGTTGTACATTTTTTAGGCCCATTTTAGACCTCAAAATTTCTCTAATGATTCATGATTGACCACGATCCTTGATCTTCTTTCCAACTGTTAAATTGATCCTGAAGGAACCTGGTGGCTCTAATAACAATTGTTAGAAACAATGGAAACTGAGACACTACTAAGGGGGGGGGTGTGAATCAGTAATGTGACCAAATTATAAATCTCTTGACAGATTACACTTTCAATGACTTTAGCAATCACTCATGAATAACCAACATAACTCAATCATGTAGAACATAACATCACAATATTCTCATACACATGTGCAACACTATTTAAGACATCAATCTTCTTTTAATTTCTTTAGAAAATAAAAGCTTCAACTTCTATTACATCATTTCCCCACAAACTACTACTTGTAGGTTTATCAATCACTACTAAAAGAAACTTTATCCCTTTTCGTTTATCAATTTTCACTTAAAGGGATTTTTTCCCTTGCTCATTTATCAACTTTTGCTGAAAGAGACTCTTTACCCTGCTCATTTATCAACCTTCATTCAAATGGACTCTTTCCCCTCCTTGTTTATCATCCTTCACTAAAAGGGACTCTTTCCCCTGCTCGTTTATCAAATTTCATTGAAAGGGACTCTTGCCCTTGCTTGTTTATCAACTTTCATTGAAGGGGATTGTTGCACCTAGAATGAAAGCTACGACTTGCTAGCCCTATTGATCCATATTTCATCCATTTTCAAACTATAACTAATAGGCCACTTTCTTTCATAAAAAAATAAATATCTCAATGAAACTACTCACCAAAAACACCATTAAAACACCTTCAATAATCAATCGTTATGCCAAAACACAATTCAAACCATATCACCAATTGCACCTATTCATATGTTTAATATAATATTTGATTCACGCTGATGCACTAACATTATGCATTAGGTTTCACCTACATCCTCTCACACACCTCTGCCAACTAAAATGGTTGCACTCTTGCACACCACCTTACTTTGCAAATTTGATTCTTCTTATAAAGGAATTTGCACTGATATTTTTGGAATTGAAGCTTTAGTTAACATTCTCTTGAATGCTTGCATGAATCTTCTATTTGTTTCTTTCTCCTACTTCAACCAACTCTTCTGAATCCTCTCTTCAAGTCATCAAACTTTCCTTACCAGTTTTTTCTAGAAAAAAGAGCTTAATTGTTCAATTTTTCTATTCTAGAATTTGTTATAGGATTTAGCAGAGGTATTCTATTTTTAGATATCTCCAAATTTGGCTAAACTTCCATATCTTCCACTACATATGTTCATGCCACTATCAAAGCTGCCAACTCTTTCATTCTTTTGTTTTTCAATATTTTTAGTGCTCCATTATATATGGCCTACATGAAAAAAATTCCAGAGTTGTTGACCCATCCATTCAAATATTACATATAACACCAAAATTAACTACCAACTCATTCATGCCAAAGCCCAAAGGATTTAATAAAAAACTTTTCACACACACAAACACACACATATATGTGTGTGTTTGTGTGCGTGCCGTAAACTCCACAAACCCATTTTACATTAAGCTCTAACGAGTTCCTTATACATTAAAAGTCACTGCAATATAACAATCTATAGCCTAATTTCTTTAACACATGAAAACACCACAAAAACCACAACCTAGACGAGTTTTATGTCACCTGATGGAACATTATTTTTTGGACATTTTTTTGTCTCTCGGGCTCGTCATCTTGGCCAACTCCTTTGTGTGCCTCTGATTTCCCTTCTAGGATTAATCCTCCAAGATGATGTGTTCATCATGGGACCACCCTATGCTTTCCTCATTGGTCGTCGGCTATGTTTTATAATTCCTTGTGTCCCAAAGCCTCATCAACCTAGTTGTTCCTCCTTTGTATTCTTAAGAACCCTTCCAAGGTCAACCCTTTGGGATGACATGTCCCTGTGGGTACCATCGTCGAGCTCATGGACTAATCACAATATTATCATGACGATTTGTCTTTAAGACCTGATGTGTTTGCTTGGCACCTAGTCAACTTGAACCCTCGTCCTTTTTTTATTTTATAAACCTTCTAGGGAAGACATTTTGGAATAACATCATGCTGATGTCACCAATGCCACATGGTGCCATCTTAGTGGTGACAAATGTCACCTAGATTTTCCTCTTTGACTACCTAAAAATGTTGAAAATGTCGTTGCATTGGACCCCAGTTCATAATGGGGCGGCAAAGCCGCTCGTAAAATATACGCTGCACGGGGGGGTCAAGGGGGGGGGGCGACTTTCCTTGTAAAATTTTGTAATTTTGTAGTCAATCTGGTTCATTCATTAAGCGGAGATCTAACGGTAGAATTTATGTTTAATTTAGGGTTTTTTTTCCCTAGAAGGCAGCCCCTCGCTATATATAAGGGAATTGTATTGCATCTATGTAGATCTATATTCTGAATGAGGAAGAGAGAAGAGGGATTTACAGTGGATCTGCTATAGGTTGTATGTCTTCAGTTTAATGGATAGTATAAAAGGAAGGACTGGTTGTTTCTCTGTGGACGTAGCCGAAACTGGGTGAACCACATATATATGTGTCTCTCTTGTTTTATGCGTTATTTGTGTTTATATTTCTCCAATATTTTATGTGTTCCAGTGCTCTGTAATATATAATTTTATAACAATGGAACTACAACAAACTCATAATACCCACACCTGCTCTAAAAAGGTGTCTTGTAAATTTCCTCATCTTTGATGCAACCCTGATGGTATCTGGATCTCAACTTGATCTTTGAGAACATTGTTTCTCCCTTCAGTTGATCGAACAAGTCATCAATCCTCGCTAAAGGGTACCTATTCTTGATGGTCACTTTGTTCAACTACCTCTAGTCAATGCATAATTTGAGAGTTCCATCTTTCTTCTTCACAAACAAAACCAGTGCACCCCAAGGTGATACACTTGGCATAATGCATCCCTTGTCCAACATTTCTTTCAAATGCAACTTCAATTCAACCAACTCAGGTGCGCTCATCTTGTAAGGTGTTTTCGGTGCTGGAGTTGCCCCTGGCACTAACTCAATATAAAATTCTACCTCCCTGTGAGGTGGAAACTCTGTAATTTCATTAGGAAATACATCTTGAAACTACTACAAAACTAGGTACCTGCTCAACACATCTATATCCTCAACCTCCTTCCCCTCATGACTAGAAAGGTGCACTACAAATAACATACACCCTTTCCAGTGGTTATGCTTTGCTTGCATAGTTGTCACCATCCTAACTGATGTGGCTTTCTTCTTACCCTACAAGACTCTTGTTTCTCCATTGTCATCAACACATTCAATGGCTTTGTCATAATAGTCTACCTCAGTTCTACGAAGATGCAACCAATCCATGCCCAACAACATATTGTATGATCCCAATGGTAATACATTCAAATGTGTTGCAGTAGGCATACCATTTAAATAAAATGCATAAGCTCTTACTCAATGATGAACTTGCTCCTTTGTACTTGTAGCCAATTGCACTAATAAAGACTTTGCATACAACTCTTTACCCAAACCACGCTTATCCACCAAGTCAGGACTAACATAGCTATAATTAGATCTAGGGTCAATAAAAATATAAATAACTCAATCACAAATCTTACCATCCATCTCAATGATAGATGCTTGGTGTTCTACCTGTCTATTTTCCAATACTTCATATATACAAGGAATGCTCTACCCTACATCCCCAAAAGTTTGTGCCTCCTGTGCACTGTATATCTTAGGCCTACCACCCTAATTCTATGGACAATATCTCTTAAGGTGTCCCTTGCCACATTTCCAACACTCCAACCAAACAATACCAACACCTCTATGCTACTGCTGCGACTCGTGCCCCTATCTAGTTTCATTAAATCTCTTCAGTGCCACATTCTCTTTCTCATCTGCATGTTAAGGCCTTGTCCTCTTAGGCTACCATTTACTTTTTCTTTTGTCTTTCATTTTCCATATTTGCTTAGATTAATTCTTACGCTTTGATTTTTCATAGCAATGCTTTAGTTTCCCAATAACTTCATCAAGTGACCGAGGCTCATAATACCCAATCCGATCTCTAAATTCTAAATGAAAACCACAAACAAATCACTAAAGCCTTCTCATAAGTAAGATAAAGTACACACCTCAATAGTTCCATAAACTAGGTCATGTACTCTTCATTTGTCATGGATCCCATGCTTAGCTCATATAATTCTTTAGCCTTACTATCGTAGTACCTTTCTGACAAGTACTTCTTCCTAAAAAGCCTCTTGAACTCCCGCCAACTCAAATCATTTGTCCTTATGTCTCTAACCCGCGTAACATATTTCCACCAAATGTTTGCTTTACCGTTCAAGCTGAAGATCGCTACTCTAGCCTTCATGTTATCTGTGTACTCATGCAACTCAAATAATGTGTTCATCCCAAGTATCCAAGCCTCTGCATCTTCCAACTTCATTACATATCCATCAAAAGTAGGTGGATTCTCTTTCTTAAACTCGTCTGGTAAGTATCCCCTATCATTCCTCATGTAAGGATGATAGCGATGATGACCATGATGTCTATTAGAACCAGAACTATAATAGTACCTATGCTCATCACCCCTTCTATTTGGAGTATCCAACAACCTATTGTCTCTAACCGTATCAGATCTATCTGACCTGTGTCTACTAGGAGACCTACTACCATATGCCCCAATAGTTCTATCCTCATGTCCATGGTTGATCTGAAGTGACCCTTATTGCTACAATTCTGACAAACTTTGAAGGAGTATAGAATTAACCTCTGCTTATTTCTCTTATGCATGTATGATCCAGTCATTATCTACCTTACAACTCCTTATCTCTTTCTTCAAGCTTCTCAATGTGTCTGCCAAATCAGAAGAGTGCCCCACACCACATTGTCCATCTGATTCATAGGGAGATTCTATGTAGTCTACCACCTTGCTAGACATTTGGTCTCTTTCCTATAATGCATAATATGTCATATAAACCAATTCACAATAAATCAATCGTGTCTGCAAGATCATCAAATCAGCATGATACATGTATAACATAATCATAACAACATATAGACATATGACAAGTAAGTGCATCAACGCATAAACATCATTCTAGCTAGGGTCCAATCATTAATGCAAGGCCATATCAACAATGCATGTTATGAACTCATGCATGACAACAACCGTTACTCAATTGTCCACATTGCTACATGCAACCATCAACATGAATAAGCAATTCCGAATCAACTACACATATACATAGATGCATGTAGTCGATCATAAGCGATCAATTCTTGTAATCAACCTACAAGACTGATATATCTAATCAAACCTACAAGAATGTAACCTAACATACAAGGATGTATGTAGGTGACATAAAATCAACATGTAAGCAACATGTAATGATATGTAATCAGTCATATGCTCATGACGATGCATTCCACAAACTCAACATCAAATTCTCCATGACAACCTTACTACAACCATAATCAACATCGTGTAATGCAATAATCACATGGAAAGCAAGCGTAAGTGACACACATGCAACTGACATGCATGCATGGCTAATGCACATTGCCCATCTAGTCTGAGGGGTGAACCAAGCTTTGATACCACTCTGTAACACCCTCCTCACCCATCTACCCAAGTAACCAGCCAAACGAGGTCAGCATGCGACGAGAGGCTACTATGATTGGATTCAAACTCCTATGTGACCTAAAGGAAGTGGAATCGATGGAACACTTCAACCAACCTATCCATTTCAGCAACAGAAACCTTAGGAGACATGTCAGCCACTCATACATCTTTTCCATGGGTCCCACTAATGTTATGTACATCTTAAGCACCAATCACTCTCATGTTATAGGCATGACAGCATGCAGAAACCCAAAGTCGCTCTCACAGGTTTCCCTGCCAGCATCCATACACCCAATTTTCCAGTGTTATGCCAGCGACCTCGAGATTTAAGCCCCTTTTTCAGGCCCAAAGCCCAGGTCATTGCCTAGAATGGAATGATAACTTAGGAGGAGTAAAAGAATAGAGAAACAATAATGCAAAAGAAATAAGTTAAACAAGACCTTAATCATATCCCTACTAGCCATGATAGGCATTTCTTCAAACATGTCGCAAGAATGTAATCTACAAGTGTAACCAAGAGAATTAAACATTGGGATCTTGTACTTATCTCAAATTGCTAAGAACCATTGTTCCCTCATGCATTGCTACATTACCATCTATTAGGTCATAGATACATTATCCATTCATTTACAAGAAAAATCATGCTGAGAGACATACATAGATGTTGTCATAAAACACACATATAACCAACATAATAACAACAGAAATAATCATGAAAGTATAGCGATATAAACCACATATAATCCATCAAAATGCTCATAGAAATACAAGGAGAAATAAACTTTCATTAATACTGTAAAAACCAAACCCAAGATGGGACTTCCATATTCTACCCGACCATAGAATGGTTGAGACAAATCTCCCTTCAACCATTCACCCCCATGCCATATTCCAAGCATGAATGTGGGACTCAAACCAAAAGAACAACCAGGGCATACGAAGGCTAAACCACCTCACCCTTATCAATAGAAACTAGGTTTTACCATAATCCATTCTGGATCACTAGGCCAACACAATGAACACATCATAATAGGCTTTATCATTATCTCCACTCGATCACTAACCCAAACAAGCATGGATTCCACTGATTTTTCCACCTACACTATGAGGAATTTTCATGCATCCTAGTCTCTCAAGACTCTACCGCAATCCAAACTTAGATCACTAGGTCCTAAATAGAGACCCACTTTCCTTGATTTACCACATATCCCGAACCCAAGATTACTAGGCCCAATGGAGAGCAACGTAACTCTTGGCTTTATCATATATCCTAACATTCACCGATAATAATTCCTAGGCCCACTAAGGCAACACAATCCTAGCTTTACCACAAACCAAATTCTAGCTCATGGGTCACTAGGCTAGTGGCTTTTCTATGATCCACAGTCTGGTTCAGGGATTACTAAGCCATGTGCTTTATCATTCGGAGATCCACCCCACTCAGCTTCGAATCCTTTCGGTAATCCAACCCACCCAAGACATGAGAACCCCATCACACCATGGCTATCTAAAAATGGCAATGCTAGTTTGAAAACATTGTTATACTTGGAAAAACACATGCCACAACAACAAAAAAACCACATGCAATACCATTCATGCAAAATCCAGCAAGGAAAATACACATGCAAATTGATACCTACAATGAATCATGTTGCAGCTTTTTGATCCTGCCTTTCTGTGTGTGATCTTTGCTTCCTCTTGTGTTCTTTGCCTTTCTTGCTCCAATGCAAAAATTGCTCCAAGAAAACTCTAAGTGTCCAAGAGTGAGAGAGAGAGAGAGAGAATAATGAGAGAGCTCCAAAACTCAACTAACAAAAGGTTACTAACTGATCCTCAAAAGCCTTTTTATGAATGAGGCCTATATTTTCTTCATTTTCCATTATTTTCCTTCAATTTCCTCCTCACATGCAACCTGTGACCTTTCACCTACCTTTTCTCCTAATTTCCATTATTTTCATAAATAAATGTGCCAAAAATGCCATTTTTCCTCTCCAAATCCTTAGCCATTGCATTCCCCAATTTTCTTAGCCATAAACAACCAAATGAACAACCTCTACGACGTCTTGCCAAACATTTAGCTTAGAACAAGTTTCCCATCAACCATAGTTATTATTTCTACCTTTATTAACTTTTATTACATGGAATTTTCACCAGCCTGGATGTTACATAATCAACCACAATACTCAACAACATCATTCTTCTTCAGCAATTTCAAAAATGCAGAAAAAACAAAATGGCATACTTCCCTTAACCTTCAGATGCATTATTTGGCATGTTTTTTTCTTCTCTTTGCATCTGACCTTTTTGGCTTCTCTTGAATTTGGCCTCTTCTTTTTAATGAAGAGGAATAATGGATCTACTCGCCTTAAGTAGATTATCTCCCTTTTTCTTCCACACCTGGGTATGCTGATTTTTACTATGGAAACACCATGAGTTGATTTACTACACTAATCTGGTACTCTTTCCTGACTGAGTGACTTTCTGCCATTGTCTGTGCATACAAATCACTGACCATTCCTCGTATTAGCACCAATTAAAGCCAATATGAAAATTATTTCTTTCTCTTTTTTCTCACTATTTATGCTTGTTTTCTTCCTGAGCTACATTGGAGAACTATCTAGGTTGTTACTACTTCTTTTATCTAATTGAGGTATTTTTCTATTGCAAGTTATATAAGAGATACTAATAATAGGAATTTCAGGCTCTAGTCTTCTAATTTTATGTTGATAATCTTCAAAGCCAAACACTAGTCTTTGTTTCCTCTGTGCACCATACAACCTGCCTCTCTAATGATTTTTGTGTGATAACTCTTGCGTAGTTTTCCTTGTTACATTTCAACATGATCCATTCCTCTATTTGACTTGTTATGGAAAGGAGGTGAATTATTTCCAAGCTTGCATGCAGCTACATAGTGCCCAAAATTCTTACACTTGTAGTAGTCAACATTATTTATAACAAGAGAAAACGAATTATTCTTACCATAGCTTATCTTCATCTAATTTCTCGGATTGATACTCGCTCTCCTAGTGCTATTGGGCAAATGAAAAAAATTCCTTTTAGGGGAAAAGGCTCTTTGTGCATGGAAGTTCAATTTTTTCTTAGAAACCCATGGTTTTTGTAGAAATAGAGCATTCCACTTCTATTGTTGCAACTTATTTTTCCTCTCTGAATAATTAAAGGCAAAGTGCCTTGCATTACCATAATAAAAACACATGAGTGGTTTCATAACTTTACCTTTAGTTATGTAAGTTTGTTTATCTCCTCGATGTTGTGTTCTCTTATCTTCCACTACAGTGTTGTTAGGTATTTCTTTAATAAGGTCGATGGGTCCTTTTGATGTTTTTGTTGATTCACTGACATCTTCCAATATTGTTTTAACTTGATGGGGACTTTGGTTGGTTCAAATCTCATCATCAACATCTAAATTCTGAAACCTAGTCGACTACTCCTTTAATGTTCTATTCTCCACTTCCAGCTCCAGATTAATAGTTATGAGATTCTTTATCTCGTTAAGGGTTTTTATGAGATACTTTTTTAAATAAATCTTCTCTTCAAGATCTTCCAATTCAATAAAGGACCTACTAGATGCACCATTAATGTCAATTTCACTCACATCATGTTCAATGTTGTGTTCCCTTGATGACTCTAGGGATTCTTATGTTGATAGAAGATATGTCCTACCTTATTCTCTACCAGAGGTGCACCAACTGAATTCTTGAGAAACATCTAGATTTGTTATTTCTATCAAGGTAGTTCATTTTTCACTACAACTAGATGAGCAATTTTCACTATCATCGATACTTGTAATTGCGTAGCTTGAAGATAAATAGCCTATTGTTATACAATAACAATAGAACAACAACTTACTTGTACATTTCATCTCTTTTGAATCATATGTGTGTTGATCAAAACATTTCCTCTTATACAAGGGTATTACCCTTTGATTCATGATCATATATGGTCTTTAAATCTTTGACTACTCCATCCTTCAAAGAAAGGCTCTTGAAAGCATATGCAACATGTATGTCTCTGTAATAGATGGACTTCAACTCATTCCATATCACTTTGGCAGTATAATACCATATCACTTTCTAAATATCTTACTTGGAAAACCCTCTCAAGGTTTCCTCCTTAGCTTGATCATCAAACTTATCATCTATTAATCCATTCTCCATAGATAGCTATACATCCAAATCAATAGCTTGCAAGTAAATTCTTATTCTTACCTTCCAAATTGTGTAATTTGAGCCATTTAGAAATGGAACACCATCTGAAGTAATCCATTAAAGAAATGTTGAGTTCTAAAATGGATCTCCTAAGGAATATTATAAAATAATAGTGGAAATAATAAAATAAGATTAGATTACATCATTAAAGTTTAGAGGGAAAAAAGAAAAAACTACATTTTCAACTCATATTTTCAACTTATCTCCCTACGCTTTTTCTCAAATTTCAAGAAAGAGCACTCATTGGATGTGGAATTTAATTCCTCATCCAAGTAGTACCATGTTACATACTTTTGATGGATCCTACTACACAAAAAATGAGAAATACATGAAAAATGTGATTGCAATCACTCTTTTCATGCATTTCTCATTTTTTTATTCAGTAAGTTCCATCAAAAGTATGCAATGTGGGTACTCCTTGGATGAGAAATTAAATTCCACATCCAATAAGTTCTCCCACTTGAAACTTTAATAAAACCATAGGGAGATAAGTTGAAAATATGAGTTGAAAAAATAGTTTTTTTATTTTTTATATTTTAATATTTTTACCTTTTTAGTCCAAAAATGGTGAATCATTCCCCATGGTTGACATTATTATCTCGAATCTTATTAGTTCTTATAAAGTTAATCTTGGTTGTACATTTTTTTAGGCCCATTTTAGACCTCAAAATTTCTCTAATGAGTCTTGGTTCACCACGATCTTTGATCTTCCTTCCAACTGTTAAATTAATCCTGAAGGAACCTGGTGGATCTAATAACAATTGTTAGAAACAATGGAAACCAAGACACTACTAAGGGGAGGGGGGGAGGCATGAATCAGTAATCTGACCAAATTATACAACTCTTGACAAATTGCACTTTCAATTACTTTAGCAATCACTCATGAATCAACAGCATAACTCAATCATGTAGAACATAACATCACAATATTCTCATACACATGTGCAACGCTATTTAAGGCATCAATCTTCTTTTAATTTCTTTGGAAAATAAAATCTTCAACTTCTATTACATTATTTCCCCACAAACTATTACTTGTAGGTTTATCAATCACTACTGAAAGAAACTTTTAGCCCTTCTCGTTTATCCACTTTCACTAAAATGGATTTTTTCCCTTGCTCATTTATCAACTTTTGTTGAAAGAGACTCTTTACTCTGCTCATTTATGAATCTTCACTCAAATGGACTATTTCCCCTACTTGTTTATCATCCTTCACTGAAAGGGACTCTTTCCCTTGCTCATTTATCAAATTTCGCTGAAAGGGACTCTTGCCCTTGCTTGTTTATCAACTTTCATTGAAAGGGATTGTTACACCTAGAATGAAAGCTACGACTTGCTAGCCATATTGATCCATATTTCATCCATTTTCAAACTACAACTAATAGGCCACTTTATTTCATAAAAAATAAATTTCCCAATTCAACTACTCACCAAAAACACCTTCAATAATCAATAATTATACCAAAACACACTTCAAACCATATCACCAATTGCACCTATTCATATATTTAATATGATCTCTGATTCACGTTGATGCATACTAACATTATGCATTACGTTTCACCAACATTCTCTCACACACCTCTGCCAAGTAACATTGTCACACTCTTGCACACTACCTTACTTCGCAAATTTGATTCTTCTTATAATGGAATTGGACTAATATTTTTGGAATTCAAGATTCAGTGAACTTTCTCTTGAATTCTTGCATGAATCTTCTATTTTTTTTTTCTCCTACTTCAACCAAGTCTTCTAAATCCTCTCTTCAAGTTATCAAACTTTCCTTACCAATTTTTGATGGAAAAATGGAGCTTAACTACTCAATTTTGCTATTAAAGAATTTGTTATAGGATTTAGCAGAGGTATTCTATTTTTAGATAGCTCCAAATTTGGCTGAACTTCCATATCTACCACTAAATATGTTCATGCCACTATGAAAGCTGCAAACTCATTCATTCTTTTGTTTTTCAATATTTTTAGTGCTCCATTGTATATGGCCTACATGAAAAAATTCTACAGTTGTTGACCCATCCATTCAAATATTGCGTATAATGCCAAAATTGACTACCAACTCATTCATGCCAAAGCACAAAGGATTTAATAAAAAACTTTTCCAAACACACAAACGAGCACACACACACACACATATGTGTGTGTGTGCCATAAACTCCACAAACCCATTTTACATTAAGCTCTAACAACTTTAATCAAGACTATAGATCAACTTCATCCTGAGTGCTTTATACATTAAATGTCACTGCCATATAACAATCTAGGGCCCAATTTCTTTAACACATGAAAACACCACAAAAACCACGACCTAGATGAGTTTTGTGTCACCTGATGGAACATTATTTTTTGGACATTTTTCTGTCTCCCGACCCTGTCATCCTGTCCAATTTCCTTTGTGTGCCTTTGATTTCCCTTCTAGGATTAATCCTCAGGGATGATGTGTTCATCATGGGACCACCCTATGCCTTCCTCATTGGTCGTCAGCTTTGTTTTATACTTCTTTTTGTCTCAGAGCCTCATCAACTTGGTTGTTCCTCCTTTGCATTCTTAAGAACCCTTCCAAGCTCAACCCTCTGGGATGACATGTCCTTGTGGGTACCATCGTGGATCTCATGAATCAATGACAATATTATCATGATGATTTGTCTTTAAGACCTAATGCGTTTGCTTGGCACCTAGTCAACCTGAAGCCTCCTCCTTTGCGTATTGTATAAACCTTCTAGGGAAGACCTTTTGGAATAACATCATGCTGATGTCACCAATGCCATGTGTTGCCATCTTAGTGGTGACACATGTCACCTGTATTTTGCCTCTTTTACCACCTGAAAATGTTGAATCTACATGACATGTGTCCTTCATTTTGTATGGCCACATCATACTAAATTGTCATCCACCTATGCATGTCAAGTTATTTGCACGTGCCAATCATATTACACCATTTTTCTTTTGGTGAGGAGAGAGAAAGGGGTTTGGTCCTTTGCGTTTTGTGACCATTTCCTTTGTTAAATATTTTACCATAAACCCCCAAAACCAAGCCTTTACATTGTTGACTTCTATGTTAGGTTGTCCCCCCATCATTGGTTCTTCACGTTGTTGTGTTCTTCCATGCTATCCTGGCACTTAATCATCCTAGGCAACTCCTTTATGCACATGCCTTGCCACTTTCGGGGTAGTACTCCTAGGATGTCATCATCCTAGGCTTATGTAATCCCAGGTCTTCTCCTCTTCGCATTAGTTTGTTTCTTCCGAGAAAGACCTCCTGTGCTAAGCTATCTCATATGTCCATCCTTCTTCAAAATACGCCAATAAACTATGATTGTCTTTGTTTCCAATGCTTACATCATGCAACTTCCATCATCCTAGGAACTCCCTTATGTGTGCACCTTTTAACCTTTCGGGGAAGACTCCCACAGAGGTTAGCTGTTATGTGGGGCCCCACACATCTAATAAAAATGTTTCTTGTTGGTTTCTTGTTTGATGCCACATTTTCCTAGTCCATTTGTTTGGATGCTTTTCTTAAGACTCTACCATGTTTAGGGAATGTTCCAAACTAACCATGCTCAAAAGGGTCCTCCACCACTTTAACTCTGCAACTTTGAATTTGGGAGTGCTAAACTTTGACTGGAAATAACTTTCAATTTAGGAGGTCATTTCTAAACTTTCAAATACCACTAGAGAGCTCTTTCCATCAAAGTCGGTCCCAATTATACTAGAAGTGATCTATTATACAATAAATGGCTCCAAAGGTCCTACACCATTACCAAAAATCCCCACAACTATAATTCATCAATCTGCTTGGAAACATTTGAGCCTTACAAAAACTTTTCCATTCATCTGTTGATATTCCTTCTACTTGCAGTGTTCTCTGCTTTTTCCATTATCATACCTTTGATCTGGATACACCACCATTGACACGTGTGACGTCAATGAACTAAGGAAAATACCTTTGTCAATAATTTGGCATCAATGACTTGACATTAATGAGCACCTCCTTGACAACATATGGATACCTCTCATCATCTTCATTTCCTTTTCCATCATTTTTTTTGTCCTTTTCCAATAATGACAACATATTTCCAACAAAACCAACATCAAAGCGATCCCACAATAACACAATGGAAACTACAAAGTCCTTAAATCCTAGTGTTTCCTATAAGAGGCTATGTTAGAGCTCATTGAATTCTCAATTATCAATTTTTAAATATATTATTTTGTCATAATTGAAAAATGTTGAAATTATGGAAAATGACAAAAGAGAAGGTCAAAGGTCCTATGGAAGTCAATGAGTCATAATTGATGTCTAAAATTTCTAGGGAAGATAAAGAGTCATTAGGAAGTCGAGAAGTCATGAGAGAGTCCTAAAGCCATAGGAGAAGGTGAAAGGCCACCTCTCCACTTCTATAAATACACACTCATGGCTTAAGCAATGGGACTTTTAGCACTTAAGCTAGGGTAGTCATAGGATTATTATCTTGTTCTTGAGGATTTGGAAGCCTTCACTCTTGGTGGCCTATAGGTGGAGAGATTGTTAGGCTATTGCTATGTTATGATTATGATATGAATTGCTCACATCCCACTACTGGGTTTTTAGGAGCTCGTATACATGTATTTGGACATATGACAATATTAATGAGAAGCTTTTATGTTCTTGCATTGATTCCTGTGAATTCCTTTGTTGTTATATCCTAACTGGTAATTCAATTATGTGTGTGTGTGTGATTTACACATTGGTTCCATGTTTCTAATGAACTATTTTTTTTCAAGCAACTTATGTTTGGGCGTTGAATCTTTGTTTTTCATTCCATGTTAATGCTAGCGGTTGATTGTGAACTAATCTTCTATTGATTGTTAGCACCTTCCCTTTGAGTATGACTTAGTTTCTTCTATCTGATAAATGCTTCCTTAATATATTTTGTTTCTCATGATGTTATTGTTATGTTCTTATATCATGTTCTACAAGCCATTGATGGAGAGTTGATCTCCTTCTCATCCTTCTAACATATTGCATTAGATCTAATGCTTATCTCTACATTTGAATCCAAGAGAAAACACACATACAATGGCAGGCAGGTCAATATCTGAATGGGGCTCATATACAAAATGGTGTGAGGTCTAATTGAAACTTCACATTAAGGAGACCCCCTACTATTGGAGGTATTTCTAGCACCGCCAACAACTACATTGTCTTGGCTAGCCTATCCCTACAACAACCTGACTATGCCTCTTCACTTAATATATCCCTTAACTTTGTGTTAAGCTAGAGCTTTTCAAATCAAACTAAGCCCTAATAAAATGAGTTCATTTAACAATAGACACACATCCAATCATGGCCAATAAAAAATCCTAGAAATACTTTAACACTTAGTCAATGCAAAGTAAAGCAAGAAAGAATGACATCCAACACATAAAGAGTCCACAACACACATGTATAGGCAACACCCAAGGCATGTACCTTAAAATTATTATATGAGTTTGTTTATAGAAATACAACAAGGGAGTTTCAACCTTCTACATATAACTCTATTACATACATAATACAATGGGTCTATGGAAATATTTCCTTCTTCCTACTACCTAACAAACTTGTATAATCCAACCCCATAATGAATCATAGGCCTACCTCCTAAAGGCCATGTATTTTTCTTCTTCTCACTCAACTAGTTCATTTCATCTTACTTTTCCAACCCTACACTTATCACAAACCACAAAGATCATTTATACTCCTTAAGAGTGACCAATGAATAAATGATTGATTCCTTAGCACCTTTGAGGAATATTCTATTCATACAATACTTGTATTGTGTTTGCAATACCATCCAAACCAAAGTGGATCCAATTAAGTTCCAACACTTCCAACGTTGACTCTGCTCGATGGTGTCTTTACCCTCTTTGCTACATTCTCATCAACCATCCAAAATCTAATGGTGGTGTACCCAAAATGCCACCTGCCTAAAGAGTGTGACCAACTATGACTAGTGTGTTTAGTAGCACACCAATTATGCCAAAATACACCAAGTTCACCTAATTGCATCCAAGCGCACCTAGTTTTTCCATGAGAATATAATAATAATGCATGTGTTCCTAGTGGATGTCCACCCAATGAGTGCACCTGTAATTACTCTATGAAGATTCTTTTTCCCAAAGACATTTCTATCATTCATAACAATTCCCAAGTGTGATCTACCCATGTCCTTGGATTCACATGTAATCCAAGCTCCCAAGTTTGTAATGGCTAATCAATTTCTCTATGCTAATCTCTTCCATCATGCATCATACTTGTAAATCAAATCAAGTAATTTGTCACAATCCTTACTTTTCCTTTCCTCACCAAGATTATCTCAATACATCCAATTAGTGCGAGTTGGTAAGGTTTGTAGTGTGTCCGGTCTAATAAAGGGCACTCAACATGTCCATAGTGCATAATGTCATCATACAAGGTCACCCAAAACTAACTTTTTTATATATCAACCTTTTTTCATTTCCATCACATTCGATGATCATGTAGCAAAGGTACCCAAAGCCACTCAAGACTAGGGATTTACATCCTTAGCCACTAAAAGTTATTGGTTTCTCTAACAACATCCTTAAGAACCTATTGTCCTTTGATTTTGCTACCTAGATCGTGCATCTATACAAAATTGGCTTCTTCAACTACTTTGCACTATCAATGTTAGAATTTCTATGCAATTACCTTTGTCCAATTCTTCGTTCAAACAAAGTATTGTTGTTAAAATTATACCAACAATGCCTCTTTGATGTTTTTTTGTTTTTGTTACCTTAAACTATGGATATAATATAAATCCAATACTATTAAAACCTACCACTACAGTTTAATCCAACCTTCATCAAGAAGATAAAAAAATCCCTAAATGTTACACCATCCAAACCTACTATTGCATTAGTAGCCTTGACCTATGCTACCATGTTTTTGTACATTTAACTCCCCCATGAATATTACAACCTAGGCATCCCAAAGTCAACTTCATGAGAATGCCATTCTTCATTCCCATAATGATCATTTCCTCATACACTTCACTTTGTTCATATAAATTTATTGGATCAAGGCAAGGTCACTACCTTCACCTCCAAACTATCAAGTCACCTCCTATAACACAACACTCTAACTTCTTCATGAAATTGGAATATTCACTTGGTGGACTTAGGCTCCACTATCAATCCCTAGGCAATGAATTGTGGTAAGTTGTATATTTTATAAGGGGTGGTATATGGTCATCCCAGTTCTAACCTTAAACACTCAAATAGTTTATTAAAGTCCCCTAAGTCAAATGATTCAATTGAAAGACTTCCAAACCTCTTTCTCAAGAGAGGCATTCCCACACTGGTACCTCAATCACCTTCAACCAACAATATCATGACCTCTAATTCATACTATCAATCATCCTCAAACCTCCAAAGGAGAACACTACCTCATCCGAAGTACCCACATACAATGGTGGGAGAGAAATTTTCTTGTCAACTTGGTATGCTTTCCTATTTGAATCATCTAGGTCGAATGCACACATTTCTTAGTTGATTCCTATAACGTATCCATCTATCCACTTAGAATTGTATTTCCCTACTCCTTTGAGTAGGTGTTCATTGCTTGGGCATTGTCATTGTCACTACACAAAGGAAGTGTCTTCACTCCTTCCTCAAAGATATCAATTTTCCTCCTATAACTCAACAAGTTCTTCAAGGAAATCTTTCACTATGCCTCCTTGCCCATTATCCTACTTCTTGGACAACAAACTGCCTAAAATATTGACATTGAAGTGGAGAATAGGATGGCCTATTACCATCACAATTTTCATCCTTATAAACAAAATTTTACACCTTTTTATATCCTTTCACTAAAATTTGAACCTTTATAGGAGCCCTATGCTTCATTTCTTGCTCCTAGGCTAGAAACCACATATGGATTTGATCAATGAATCGAAAAAGGGAGGATGCTAACAAGGCTATCTCTAATAAATGTAACAATGCCTTGCCCAAAATCCACTATGGGATTCACCTTAGAAAATTATTGTTCTAGCATGTTTCCACATACTTGACGAAACTTTCTCTCAATGCATTCAAAACCTTGAATTTTTCCTTTGAAATCTATTGCACTTGGGATCCTCCCAAGGTTGCTATATTTTCCTTCAAAATAAATTACACTTAGACTTCTTCCAAGTATTCCAACTTCATCTTTAAAGTAAAATCAACAAAAATACGATTTTAACAATAAGGGAAACAAAAACATGTTCACCTCTAGACTTAAGAAATTCTAGTTGCTTCCTTGTCCTCATGGATCCTTCATCTACACCATCCATGTCACACATGGGCATGGCCAAAGAGTTGACCCGAAGTATCAAAGACTCAATTCTACCTTGTTACCATAAGCTTTCCCTTTTCCACCTATACAACTTGTCAATAAATCCTACTACTCCCTTCCAAGTCATGGTGAAGAGTGGCTGAAGTCTTTAAGGTCCATGTGAATACACTATATAGGTTTCCTACTACACCAAGGCACTAAATATGCATTTTTCAATCTTTAAGTCACTCTTGCAGCTACCTAACAACTCATCTCAAATATTGTCACTTTGCCTCAAGCTCATTCCAATGTGATGAAGAATGCTCTAAAATCACTTGTCATGACAATGACAATTACAAAGAACATTGAAATTGTCTCAAAATTAGCTCTAGTACAACCTTTCCTTCAGACGTAGTTAATAGTATGTTTTGATACCACCTTCTATGGACCTATAGTTTATTTAATCTTCTTTTTGCAAACTTGATTTAATACCAAGCTTTTTTGGCACCTAATGTCATGTGGCACTTCCTTAGTATTGGGTTGGTCAGGTTGTGCCCTTACAACTAGACTACACTTCTTCATGAAAGGCATACCCATAACTTTTCCTTAAGCTACCCATCGAATGAAACTAATACCTACTAAAACAAGTTCATTCAATTGTAGGAATGCATTCAATCATGGCTTATGAAACATCCCAATAATACTTTAACACTTAGCCGATATCTCAATTCTTATCCAATGCAAAGCAAAATAAGTAATAGTGGCATCCAACACATAAATATTAAACAACACGCATGTATCTAGGAAACACCCAAGGTATATGCCTTTAATTTATTTACAAAAAAATATTATAGATATACAATAAGGTGTTGGAAATAATACTAATAGGAGGGG